>JAULBS010097316.1:0-16558 GCA_032355785.1 Symmetromphalus regularis | reverse complement strand
TTAATTTAATATATAGATGAACTTTATTGGCCTAACATAAGCAAAAGTTATTATATTTCATGTATCAGGAATATAGGCTAATTATCCCACAGTAAAACATTTTTCAATTGGAGGATTTTTTAACTGAATAGATATCGAGCCACCCAATGTATGTGTTAAATATAGACAAACCAATAAGAATGCTACATTTTGTCGACATCACCCAGCTGACATGAAATGAATTAGATCTGTCTGCACTCACTGAGTATCACGTGTATATGCTTATTTGTTCCTGGAAAATCAGGTCACTGGATGTTGGTTTTGTAGAGCTTTGAAATGCCCATCAAGATTTGTATTGAGCATGTGTAAAGCATAAAAAAAAATAACTATATTTTATTGGGTAGTACGAGTGCCCCAACACTGCACGGTAAAGTTATTTTTATCGTGACATTGTGTGAGGACAATTTCACGCGGATCTGCAAGTACCCAACACAGGGCTGTAATATATTGTATTAAATTGACTGATAGTGATAGGTGGGGAATTTTGTTCAGATATTGAGATAATGTGTAAAAGGCTAGGTCAAGCATGGTACAAATTCTTTTTAACACTATTAAAATTAAATGATGTTTTTGTCTTGAATGTCAATGCACATGTACAGTAACCATTTCTGGGTCCGTCTATTTACCACAAGACACCCCAAAAATACCCCAAGACATCACAATTATTTGCTTATTTTAAATATATGTGTATAAAAAATATTAATTTATCATCCATGTCCACATCATTTTTTCGGGATCCGGCTAAAATGGGACTGATTTGTACAAATTAATGAAAAAAATTGACAACAAAAAGTGTCAATTATTTATTTATTTAACAGCTTGAAAAACTACACAAATGATAGAAAAAATATAAGCTATGTCTGATATGAATGTAATATAAACTTAAAAAATTACCAAATCTAGACCAAGTCCTAATCTCGACCACAAATTTAAGTCAACATGTTGTTATCGCATATTGGAATTTGTTACTCAAAATAGAGGTATTTAAATCTTTAAGACTGATAATTTGTTCAGAAATACATATTAAACGTGAAAACCTAAAATAAATAATTGCAAAAACGTTGAGTGCTCTTTACTTTTGTATTTTACTACAGATGGCTATATTAACTTCATTCGTGATGGATAAAATCTACTGAATATGGTATTTTGGAAAGTGTGTAGAATTTAATGTTATTAATATTTAAACATTGTAATCATCTAATTTCATTCAGGTTCTCTTGTTCTATTTCCATTCCAAATTTCATAGTGATACATGGAATACTTTTTGAGATACAGACTTCCAAACATTGCAAAATATTGTCGTTTTCAGTATTATTTTTACGTATGCAAAATTGAACATTTTAAAAAATTTAACAGCTCGTAATATTTATAATTATATTCTGATATCTAAAAAAAAATCACTAGTAATTATGATTGGTCTTTGTGATAAAAAGTTTAAAATGTTTTCAGTCCACTAACAAAGTTCTAAATTGCAGCTCTCCAAAAAGTGCTGAAATCATGTTTTTGACATTTATTATATTTTATAATATAAAAGTTGGCATTTTTGTTGACTTGCAATATAAAATCAATGAAATAAGAGCAACATTCTTTTGACAATTTATATAACTCTTATGCATACAATGAAATAATATAGAGTGAATCTACATTATAAATGTAGTATTATAAAATAATTTACCTTAAAGTGTGTAAAAAAACCTCATATGTTCCGATTATTACAAAATCGCTGCATGCATAATAGTAAAAAAGCTCGTATCTCAAAAACTAATGGAGATATCTTGAAAATTCTTTTTCTGTTATGCTTGTTTTGTTGTGGTGTTTAATAATCACGTGCTTTAATACAAAAAACAACTAAAAATAATTTTGGCTGCCGGTACCTAATAATACTTACAAAAACAATCCCACTTTACAGAATTAAATAGCATGTACATTTGTTGAGGTGAGTGACAAAACTTTCTTGGCACTATTTGAGAAGTTATCAGGCAGTTAACATTGAGTTTGCTCATGACAAAAGCTGTATATTAAATGTTTTCATCAATTAATAATGAGGCAACAATTATTTGTAAAATAAATTCCCAAAATAGTCTTTGTACAAAAATAGTAATTACAGGTCTTGAAAATTTGAAGTGTTCTCACTGTTCATCCATAAACTAGACAACAAAAGAAATGGAACATTTTGTGAGATTTCATGTTATTACTCATACATCAAACATTAACATAAAATTGTGTTAGGTACATTCAGGATGTGCTAATAATGTGAACTAAGCTTAAGAATAAGATTTGATCAAAAATGCTTTTTATATGGTTATCTCATTTTATCTAAATTATACAACTGTTGCTGTGGATAACATTCAGTTTGCAACATCTTGGGGTGAGGATTGGTGTTTGTTAGAAGGTCAAACATAAAATGATTGGTTGTTGTGTAACTGTCTGTTCGAAGATCAAGAATGAGTCGTGGTTTGCATTTCACAGCAGCACTCTGCGCAGTGTTTAGCAGCCCAATATCATGCTGTCATTGCATTCGTGTCTATTGGTCTCCTAAATTATATTAATGGCATGCTCCTCAGTAGTTTGAGAAGTTGCGATTTACCACTGGTGACCGTCAACTTGAGGGCACTGTAATGGTATGTGTATTTAATATTTGTTAATAAGAATTGTGCACTTTCTTTTTCCATATTTTGATGATACTCTTAACAATACATGTAACTGACCGGTGTTCCGAATACAATAACACACTTTCACTGTCTGCTACACATCGGTAAATAGTTCATGTTAATTAATGAAAGAAAATAAATATTAAAGTCAATGATGGGACAGACAAATGAATTCAGGTTGCAGGAAGCTAAACATTTATATCGGTTTATACAAATACAATAGGTAAACCATTTTTTTTAAAGTTATGAGGTTCTTATTACTCAGAACAGTTGGTTTACAATCTTTCCAATGAAAATGCCCTTAAGCAAAGTGATACTACACAATAGATAGAAGGTAAGTGAATTATTCCAATTAGGAATAACACAGTTGAGAGATAGTCTATCTTGCCCTGCAATCTATTAAATAGTACATTACAAGTGTTATCACAATTTGTAACATCCTGTTTCCATTTATTAATCTGTTGGCTGCTAGATTCCATTATTACGAAAATCAGTCACTTTTGGCATTATACAGCCACCAATAAAAAATCTGAAACCCAAAAGAGGAAGAGCCACAAGCCATAGTATGTCTCCACAGCAAAAGTAGAGATGTCAAATAAGAACAAATAGATTTCTTTGGCTGTGTGAATTAAAATGCATGAAATGCACACAAAATTCAGAACTGACTGGGCCAAATCCATAATGCTGTACAAAGCTTGAAATTATACATTCACTATTATTCAAGTCATGTATAACACAAATACAAAATTCACAATAAAATAATGTTTTCAGTTTTGCAAAACAAAGGAATTTATATATCCGTTACATGAATAGGACTCACCGATTAGCAATGGTCTCCCTATATCTGTAAATCAGTTCTGATGGCACTTTAAATTTTGTCTTATAACTGTTCACTGGCACTGCAGCACCTATTTTGCTACAAAGCCATTTGAATTTCAACTCTTCCAATGGCAACAAATTGCTGTTCCCTAATGCCACCCTTCCATCAGCTTTTATTTAGCTATCAATAGAGCCAATGATTTCGCATGATCGCAGAAAAAGATAACACTAAATCACAAAATTACCTATTTAAAACAGTAGATAAAAAGTTAACAATTTGAAAACTGTTCACTGTTAAGTGTTTTGCATACACTTGGCATAAACATGGAACATATTTTGTCTGTGTGCCGATCTGTGTACACGTTTTTATGACTGTAATCATTTGTTGCTGAACCATATCATCTTTGCCAATTTCATAACAATTTCGCTCTTTCGTCAGCTCCATTTTTCAGGGCCTTTGCCAGAAATTATTTTATGAGACGGATAGAATTCAATTTGTAAAGGCATGTGTATTCATTTAAAAGTATAATATAGTAATAATATTCCCCCAATGAAACCTGATGATTCTAAGGTTTGGCACAGTGCTCACAGAACACATAATTGAGATCGGAAAATAGTTTTACAATCCCATTAGTCTGGACAGTGGATAACAGATCATAAAATAATTGCCACCCTTCCAGGAAGGTGAACTGGTGTACAAGAAATGCAGAACTAACCTGTAACCGGTGCCTCAATATCAATCATGGTCTTTTCTTGTCTAAGCAAAGCAGCACCTTCGTTGATTATCCTTAAAGCTACATCCTCTGTCAATCTACCTTCCAATATAAAGTGTTGTTTTAAAACATCTGGTTTTGGTTTGCCTTTAGGGTCGAATACTTCACTCATAGTCAGTCTGTGACTAGGTGGAAATGGTACACCTGAAAAACAACAACAAAACATTACAAGCCAAATCTTAACCAAAACATTATATCACATTATATATGCCTCTACCTCATGATTTTTTTTGTTATTCAGATTTTATCTAAGTACCCAATCATTTGCTAGGATCTGTGTTAGAATTATGAAAAACCAATCAACAAAGATTAGCATTTTTGCACAAGCCTATAACCAGAATCTGATATTCTTGCACTACTGTCAACAATGACTTGAAAGATTTATGTTCAAAATATAAATAAATAAAACTCCCCTACCACTTCACAACTTTTACTGACTATACATTGATCACATTATCCATCAGAATTAGTTACATCATGTCCTCACAATGACCATGTTCCAACAGTTGCTAATTGTGTAGCTCAAAAACTTTTTTTTAATATATCCAACTTTTCTACCAAATCTGTCAGCAATGTATCTCAGTGAACTTTATAAAGAGAAAGTGTCACGTTCACCAGGAAATATGTTAGATGTTAGGGAAGATAAATGTGAGATACCTCAGCCCAGTGTTATTGTTAAGGGTACTTGTGGTTGGTTGTAACAATGTGGCAAGCTATTTCACCTTCAGTACAAAATGACCAGCTAGAAGTGCCTGTGTATTTGATTCCAAATACACTGAGAGGGTAGGGGTGTGGGCCCGTAATAATATTCAAGATTGGTATGAGTCCTGGATAAAGATGAAACCTGTTGGTAAATCTCTTGGACTCATTATGTATCTGTTCTGAAATAGGTATGGAATTCACTCTTTATGGAAGGACCAGCAATTCTGTTAAGTTCCTAAAGAGAGGCTGCAACCTTCCAACTGAGGTCATTTGAACACAGTTGCTGCCAGCTGGATTTTGGTGATTATTCCAATTGAAATCAAAAGTATTTCTCCCTTTTCTAATAGCTTGTACTTATTTACTTAGATCTACATGTCCCCATATCAGATGCTAACCAGAACTTCCTGAAATAAAGGCTGTCTGGGTTGCCGAAAATGCCATCCCATTATTGTTGACAGGTTCCCTCCTATCACGGTAAGAAGTTTCTGCAGCCGAGGACAGTCCTAGTGATCTGTACACAGTAATATCCGAAAGATGCTGGCGAAAGTGGTGCAAGAGTCATTAGTAAAAGATTTTTGAAATAGATTTGATGAGCTGAAATATTCAGTTTTCATATCACGCAATGACAATGTGATGTATGTGTTGGCACCAAGGCAGGAAATACCAATCAGAATATACTTATTGCTCATAGGACAAACTGAAAAAGCTATGGATAAACAGGCAGCCAGTGACAAAGTATGAATGTGGACAATGGACCTTCAATGTGTTCCAAGATAAAATCTAGCTCATTGTATTACATAACTAAGTTACAACAGCACAATTCACTTGCTTCAACCTGGGAACTAAGGAAGGGTATTGCTATGCTTGAGAGGACCATGAAGGCTCTTTGAGCAGTGAAATGTTTTCCCTCCTACAGTTCAAACATTTTGAGATGCTACTAGAAGCTACTATCAAGACAGTCCCACCACTACTATAACAACCTCACATATTGAAATGGGCACAAACTGTGACTAATAGAAAAAACAAGAAAAACTGCTTTAAGTCATATTTATTACTCATCTGTCATGACCCATTTTCTGCAAGATTTGCCTAAGTCATTTATATCTGTTATACAATCATTATACCAGAAAAAGGATGAAAAAATGGAACAGGAAAAATGACCAATTAAAAGGACAATGAGTAAGGAAGAAACATAATGTGTGACAAGTACAGATATCATGCTTTAAAGACATTGTCAGTGTTCTACCTCATTTAAGACAGATGCATTGATTGACAATCAAATTTGCATTCTATTTATTTTGCCGTCTTGCATTTTTCCCTACATGTCGACAAAATATCAATTTGATAAATCAACTAAGCTAGCCAACCATTAAAATCTGTTGACAATTTGCTGAGAATGGTAATCACAACTTAACACTAATGACACTTGCAAGCTCAAAACAAAACCTACCAGAAAACCCCAAAATACAGGGCTGAGAATGGCAAATGAGAAAAACAGCAGAATTTTTTTTTTAATGTGCACAGGTTGTACAATTTACTGGAAACCAACAAGAATGCACAATTCCTTTCATTGTGAGGTTTTCAGGATCACAAGTAAAAAACTGTAAGTTTTTGCAAGGGAGTGAAATGACCTATCCGGGGGAGTGTTTGGGTAGGAGCTTTTTCTGAAATACGGAGGGAAGATGCATTCTGGTGAACTTTGAGGGTAATTTTCCTCCAAAAAAATTCACTTAAATTTGTTTCTGCCTGTCTTATCAATATATTTTATATCACCCATATCCCTGTCACCAAATTACATTGAAACAAATTGTCTCTAATGTGACACATTGCAGAGACAAGCTTATGAGTGCAGCCATGTTAAGACTTCCATGCGACTGCTCTCGACCAGTAAGAGCCCAGATATCGTCTGTAATTAGCAATTTTCCGTAGAACATCAGATGTGGCCGAAGTTATCTGCGAGAAACTAAAGTAACGCGTGATCATTCACAGAATACAGTGCCAAAAGCTCAGTTGTTTTTCACATGAGCCTTTTCAAAACTATTTTTCATTTTCTGCAAAACATTTCTGCCCGATATTAGGCTCTTGTTTCATTGCTTAGAAGAGAAACGGACAAAAAAAATGGACTTCAACTCCCTCAAAATTATCTCATCGGATTTAGGCGATTCACAAGATCGATCCTGGGGAGATAAAATCCGCAGACAATTCTCACCCCTGAAAATAATATTAATTAGTTCATACATAGGTGCTTTTGTTAAGTAAACTGAATTAATACACATCAATGTGCTCTAGAAGTCGTAAAATAAAACAAACTTTAACTGAATTAATACAGTAGATAGGGGAAACAACTCTAAATGGAATTTAGTAGTCTAAAGATTACGAAGTGTGTTGGATTGTAATGACACCACAACAGGGTGTGCACTTTATGGTCACCATACTGCCCATGGTGATTCAAAATAGTGCCAGGTTACCAATTTTTTTTGCATACTTGTAACAAAGGATGTGGCACATGTTTTACGTTTGTGGTAAATACAGATCTCGAAATTCGCGACTGCAATCTGTACTGCCATTCAAAAACAGAATTTTTATCATTATCGGGTATTTACTTTATTACTTGAACAAAATTGCTATCACAAGATCTGAATTTTGAGGGCTGGAAATGCATATCCTTGCTGCTAATTGGAAAAGTTTGCCTATGTGGCAGTAGCCAGTTTCCTCTGTAACCCATTAGTCACAAATGCTGTGTTTGACACATAATACACACTGAATAAACAATCTGCTTGGGTGTCATTAAACAATCTTTCCATAAATAAAGTAAAGTTTGTTTTATTTAACGACGCCTCTAGAGCACATTGATTTTTTATCTTAGCAGCAGCTATTGGACGTCAATCATATGGTCATTCTGACATATTTATTTTAGAGGAAACCCACTGCCGCCACATTGGCTACTCTTTCCAATTTAAGCAGCAAGGGGTCTTTTATATGCACCGTCCCATAGACGGGACTGCACATAACACGGCCTTTGATAAATCAGTTGTGGAGCACTGGTTGGAATGGAAAATAGCCCAAACTGAGAAGGATCGATCCGACGACCGACCGATTCACAGGCAGACACGCTACCATTTGAGCTACTTCCCACTCCCATGTCACGCTATAATGAAAAACAAGTTGTGATTCTGAATGATTCAGTTCCATACACTGGAAGTGGGGAGGACGGAGCATCTCCCCTGTCCAAAAAGTGATTGATGCCATTACATTCTATTTGCCACTAAACTGAGTAAGCATAAAGCTAATTTAAGCATGACAAAAAAAAAATCTCAGAAAAAAATCTAATAAAAGTACAACAAAGTTGTAGACACTAGTTTACTTTTACCTAATTTAAGTGTAAATGCAATAAACATAAAAGATGAACAAGTGAATCAAACATATATGTATTCTATAATACCATAAATTTTTTATTTAACTTGAAGAATAATACAAAGTTTGCATAGTTTAAAAAAGTGAATGAATAGAGGAATGAGCATGTATTAATACTATAACTTTGCATCTCATCAAGAGTGGCAGTCATTTTTAACAATAATTTTTCTTCTAGGGACTGTAGAACAAAAAGGAAAACAGTTCAGGAAATTAAACAAAAGACCAAATATTTATACAAAAGTTCAAGAAGATATACTGAATATTAAAGTTTTTATGAGGATTAAAAAATGGACTTGCGTATTTTTAGCACTTTTCAGTTACGATTTTTGTTACCGTGGCAACTATATAATCCAAAAAGTTATGAAGTTAAAATTAAATACTCTTGTGTATCATATACACGTTGCAAAAGGTTTGAAAGGCAGTAGTTTGTCCATTTGGCACTTATTTTTCAAGTGAAAAATGCTGGTGATTTGATGTTCCACTTCTGTTCAAAGTAAACTTGGTGTTCAAAGACGCGAAGTATAATAACATGGGATGGTGCCTTCGTAAGTGTAGTTAAATTTGAAGTCCAATCACCCGCACACTTTATATTACTATAACATATGGCAACGGCAATGTTTTTGACAATTGTGTAGGCTTTTTTTCTTCAACCCAAAATGTCGCCAGATTTAGCATGTTTGTTCGAAACAACAAATTCTTCCGCAGGTTTTTTTTGTGAGATATTCGATGCTTTTATGAAATTCCATATTTGTTTTAAACATTGCTTAATGGAATATAAATAAGTATTAATATTAGACACCATTTCATTTTTTAAATAATGTTTCGCATTTATGTACAGTTGTTCAGGCAGTTCCGGATCAAGTGTTTTTGAACTCATTCCCATGCTATCGTATATCAAATTTTCATTTTATTTTAATACAACAAATAATTACTTACTTTGCTACAATAACAGTTATAACAAATAAAATATGTAGTACGAAGTCCTAGTCCATTTTTTAAAATATTAATTTTTTGGGGTAGCTGTGGATAATTTGGGTAGTTCTGGATCACGCCATTTATCAATGCTTACAAGTACTTAAACGTTTTTGTTTTTCAAGTGAACGTCTTTGAAAAGGTTTGCAATAAAAAATATTTAAATTTTAACTGTAGTCTACCATTCCATAAATAAACCCTAAGGCTGCAATCAAGTTTGCAAATTAACGCGAAGGCCCTTGAAAAATGGAGGAATTTACAAAGAACATTGAGCACGTGCATGGTTTATAATGTGATTCGGAACTGACCAAAAAAATCACGGTACGGTTTCAAATTTTTTTATTTAATATATTTATATTACTAAAATCATATCCTGTTAGTTTATTAAGTGCAAGATGTAGTTTATTTGTAGGCAATGTTTATTATGAACTGTCACCTATTTTGTCACTGGTGTAACTTTCAAAAACACCGTACGGGAAGTATCGAGTCCCCATTGAGTAACAGTTACATATTTCTGGTGAAATCTGGATTATTATTTTTTCAGCACAGCTCACTAAGAAAATGAACTGTAATAAAAATATAATAACGTTTTCGATCGGTTATTTATTCGACGTTTAGTCAAGCTTAAAAAGCATTTTGATCCGGAACTACCCAAGATCCGGAACTGCCTAAACAGCTGTACACACACACCACCTCCTAAATGGGGTTATATAATTCCAGAATTTCTGCCATGAATGTCATCTGGTTTGTGAAATAAATGACTATTGATTATCTGCATACTTTCTTTTTTGGTTGAGTACATGTTGTACTTTAATAGACAAAAGTATGAGATGATCTGACTTCCATTAACTACCAAATAGCGAGCAGTTGATTTCTAGACTGGTTTCTGTGCTTTGTTAAACACATTGAGAATGTCAGGAACCAATGAAATCGCTACATAGCACTCCCAAGGGTAAGCCTATCCAGAATGTAAGCCTGTTCTCCATTGGCTGTTGCTAACAGGATAGTTCAGATTTATTTTTCTAATATTTAAATGTAAATCTTTATTGCAGTACATATAGTGTAAATACTGGAGTCAACTGGCTGACTAATATAATTCTAACGGAACAACATCAGACTTAAGAGCAGGTTTAAGGGGTTAGGGTAGGGGTGGGAGTGGAAATGGGAAGTAGCTAAAAATTGGGGTCATCTCACAAATCTTTTCATCTTGGTTTAAAGATTCCTTACCACGAGAATAAACATCGGCCATTAAACGCATAGTCCCGCAGATCCTTGATCTAATTAATTTCCAAACAAAGAATTAATTTTAAATATAAACATTTGATTTGTCCATAAATTTACTTCATTCATCTACTTAAATAACCATCACATCTCACTTATTATCAATATTTAAAAAATAATAATGAATTATGCTCATGGACAAATAAATCATAAACTATAAACTCAACATGGAATTCCCTATACCATGGTTCAAGTAAAACGTATTATGTGATATAAAAGCGAGATCTAGCATCACAAATGCATGTAAGTTTCATTCGTAATTAATATTTAGACCCTTAAATTTTGTGGGAGTATGCCATTAAGGATCAAGCTATGTTTTAAATTAAAAACATTCTAAATGATTGTAAAGAGATGATTTAGAATATCATAAACTATATATAGTATAAATGCTGGTAATAAATACTGTAATATTACTATTGTAACAATCACAAACTTTCATCTTGGTGGAGTCATGAAGCTAAAAAACTGGTATCCAAATCAAACTAGTTTAGTGTTCTGGCAGTTGTAAAACGGATAATTGAATTGGGCAGAATAATGACTGTGTGCAAGAGGAACAAAAGTTGGAATGATTTTGTTCCAGTCTGATTAAACATATTCACTCACCACTGTTAGTAATAGTTCACACTTAAACGGCACTCAATGTTCACGTAATCAAATTAACAAAATGTTTGTGATTCATCAATTTTAATTTTGATGAAACCACAGTAATAATCATTTCTGCAAGTTAAAAGTGTAAGTGACTTCTTACACCAATACCTAAGCTGAGGTGAAACAAAATATATTAATAAGCTGAGGTAAAATAAAAAATCTATAAAAAGCTGAAATAAAAATATAAAGCTGATGTGAAAAAAATCTAAAATGCTGAGGTAAAATAAAAGAATATAAAAAAGCTGAGGTTAAATAAAAGAATATAAAAAAGTTGAGGTGAATTTTTTTTTTTTTAAGTTGAGGTGAAATATAAAAAATACATACCATATGAAATCATGTTATATTATTTTCAATTGGTAATTGTATTTTAAAACTAGATGTATATGTTGATAAACTGATGGTAAAATATATGTTGATACTGCTACCAATGATGTTTATATTCTGTTATCCCAAACCCCAGTTAAACCATCAGGAACTTAGCAAGTTAATCATGTTAGTTGTACAATATACCACTTAGAAATATTATATTTTACTCTTTAATGATAACATTATTGTAAGGCCACACTTTTTTTATTATTCGTTTCACGAAACTGGCGACCCTACATTTTGCTAAATTAAAATAAAATTAAAAGTGAAAATGCACACTTATTTTATTTCTGCCGACTCCTGAAGGCTAGAAAAGAAAAATGGTTAAAAAAAAGAAGACTGCATCCTATATTTGAACTACCATAGGCAATACGGATGCACTGACCAGAGTTTAAAAGAAAACTTGAAATTTACTCTTTGAAGTGGAATAATTTCTTTTAATAGGCAAATGATATAGAAGTATGCTGGCATATGACCAGTTAAAAGAGT
Organism: Symmetromphalus regularis; assembly: GCA_032355785.1. Taxonomy (NCBI): domain Eukaryota; kingdom Metazoa; phylum Mollusca; class Gastropoda; order Neomphalida; family Neomphalidae; genus Symmetromphalus; species Symmetromphalus regularis. The sequence continues at coordinate 4,404 of JAULBS010097316.1, read as the reverse complement.
AAAATTTTATTTTCCGCTCCCAAGACATTTTGTAACTTCTTTTTTTTTCCCCTCCTACCCTATTTTTGGGGTCTGTGTTTGAGAAACTTAAAATAAAAAACCTTTGGCCTGAGTTAAAAACAAAAACACTACGATTAGAGAACGTCCCATTTATTGACTTCCTGAAACTGTTTAGATATCATGTTCACAAATCTCTTTAGACAAAACCAATTTAATTGTTTGTAACACGAATATAATTAGTCCAGGTGCCATGGGGCAGGGGGATAATGGCCCACTTTTTAGGGGACAACTAATTTTTAAAATCACTAAAAGTTGGGTTTTTTTTTTGCTGAATAAAATTATTTTCTGACTGACAAAATAAAGTGGCTGAAATCCGGAGTTTTCGAAGTATGAGAGGGTTCCTACAGGAACACTGCTGTGCCCTTTAGCCACCTACTTTACTCCCCCCACCCCACTTTACAAACCACATAAAGAAAAATGTAATTTTGTAAGTTTCTTTTCTGTATTTAAGAATTGTAGAATAAATACCACTGGAATTGGCAAGGGTGACAATCGCTTTCTAGAAGTGGGGGAGGGGATTGGGGTGGGGTGGAGTCATGCCCCCCATACAATTGTTTTTGACATCACTTTGGAGCACAATTTACCTTATTTTTCCATAGAAATACTGGAAAAGATTATTATTTAGGCATATTAAATTTAAAATTTGGAATAATAAAAAAAGAGATTAACTATATAGACATCCCCGTCATAAAAGTGGGTTGGTGGGGGGGGATGTGTGCCCCCTAGGACTGAAGCCCCTGGGAATGAGATTCCATAATTATAAAGGAAAAAAAATTGCTTTCCCATAGAAATGTTATCAAAGAATTTCGAAGAACAAATAATTAAATTGGTGTAGTTAGCTTAGTAAAACGATTTGAAAGATTTGAAGAGTATTCGTGTGCTTGTTTTGACTACTTTACGCAATATGGACGTCGAGCATTTATTCTGTTAGTTTTAAGTTAAGTTTGTAGTTTACGTTGTTTTAGTTGTGGTTGGACTTTGTGAAATAAAAAAAAAAAAGATTAAGTTTTGAAATGACCTAATTTGTTGTTTGTTCCATTCTAGTTATCAAGTATTTAATAAAGGCTGTATACAAATTTGGCATTACCTGCAAATTTGTTTTGTCTTATTTTCATGCTTATATGTGACCTGCCAGCAAATTCCTTTTCAAATTAAGGAATACTAGTATATATTTCTGAACCTTGCAGATGATTTTAAATTGGTCATAATTATCAGTTAAAAAGGTTGTAAAAAATGAAATAAAGGAAATATAACATTTAAGAACGTTACGGGGTTCGAAGTCATCGCCTCTTGATTACAGCTAAACTGATTACACCTAAGAACATGCTTATTTTGCTTAATAGTTAATCCAGGGCCGTTTCCACCAAAGAATAACACAACAATTAGCTTTTGTGTCATTTAATGATTTATTTCTAAGAAAAGTTTATTTCTTTACTAATATTCACTACATATTGTCGTCTATGTCAAAGGGGTGAATATGCAATTTTTCCAAATTACGTAATAACATTTTACAAATTTGACCTGTTAAAATTAATTAAAGGAGTGAAAGATAAAATAATTTGTTAATTTTAGAATCAAAATCTACAGCTCTATTAACATGAAAAATGATTTTATGTCGGTTTATACAATTTTGAATCTTCGTCAGTGGCGACAATATAATTGTCTATGCTGTCTATTTATATAAAATACAGCTAGAAAAAATTCATTTCGGATTACATCAAGTGAGATCTTTTTACAAAACCAGCTAAATCTAAATATGTAGTGTTTTTCCTAAAGTAGTGTCGGAAATAGAATAAAAATGATTTTCGTCGATTATTTATTTTATAATAAAGTGATGAGTAAATATTTTGTAAATATATATTTAATGTCACTCTACCTAATTTAGCATTTTTTGTTTGGTTTCTCATTGATGTACAAGGTTGAGTTTACTCTTGAAATTAAAAACAAAATGTCAGTAAACAGGTGATTTGCACTCTTTATTGGAACTGACAATCCCAAGTATTGAGTGACGTGTCCGTTTCATTGCTGTTGCCAAATATGAGACACATATCATCAATACTTGGTATAGCCTCTTCCAATAAAATAACCTGCTTGCTAAAATATCTTAATTTCACAAGTAAACACCACCTTATACATCAACGAGAGACAAAACAAGTAAATGCTAAATTAGGTAGAGTGTCATTAAATATATATTTACAAGATATTTACTTGTCAGGTTACTATGAAAGAAATAATCAATATAAATCATTTTTATTCTATTTCTGACACTACTTTAGCTTCTTTTTGCATGGGGTGGTGCCATGCCTCATTAATTTAGTGCCATCTTGCCCCATGTCAGTGCCATGCCTCATTAATTTAGTGCCATCTTGCCCCATGTCAGTGCCATGCTGCCCTGAGGTTAAAGGTGCCTTTATTTCAATAAAGATTTTCCGAATGGCCTTTTCTTAAGTCAGAAAATTGGAATTTGATGTCTAATTAGGCCCTAATCGTGTGTTTATTGTGTTTAATTATTAATTCAGGGCCGTTTCCACCACAGAACAGACTTTGTTTTTGCGTCATTTATTCCTTAAAAAAGCTTACCGTATTCGACCGTTTAAGCGCACAGTGTGGTAAAAAAAATGTCCTGTATTTGTTGTTCGTTTAAGCGCACATACTGATGCTCTTCCTTTCCTGTTAAATGTTGCAAAATGATCGGAATTTCAAAGGTGAGTTCAGCTCTCAATGTTTACATTTTTTTAAATCTCATGATCCGGAGACGAGTTCACGTTGCTCTGCAGCCATGAGACAAGGAGGGGTGGGGGTGGGGGGGTGCTTAATTATTAATTTTTACTAATATTCAATAAATGTCCCAACTGTCTCTTTGCTGTCGTTTTATATAAAATATGGCTAAAAATCTCTGATAAATAATTTCAAGATTAATAGGTAAGTTTGAACATTATAAAACAATGTCCACACATCTTTCAGTTACTGGACTGAAATCTTAAAAACTTGTGATCTAATACATATTCAGGTCCAAACGTCCTCCAAATACTTTCTGTGTAGTCTCATTTTCATTAGATAACTTGTAGCATCTGCTTCGTTCAGATCTGAAATTAACAAAAAATCATCAGCCATAAAAAATATTAAAAAACTGATAATATTTACTTCAAGAGACCTACAGTTTACTGTTTTACAGACTAAAGTAAAGTTTATTCTATTTAACGATGGCACATAGGCTACTCTTTCTGATAAGCAGGTAGGGGTCTTTTATATGCAATGACCTACAGACAGGATAGTACATACCACGGCCTTTAATGAACCAGTTGTGGACCACTAGGAATGGAAAATAACCGAAACAGTAAATGGGTCCACTGACTAAACAATTAATATTAGTCAAGTAAAAAAAAAAAATTCTATCCTTTGTTTTTAATTTTTTTATTGGGGGTTCTGAAAACCAGACAATATTACAAATCATGTTAAAAATCCAGAATTCAGGAATTAAAATAAATGTTCACCTCATCACCAATGGCAAACACATTTTAAAGTTACAAATTATACAAACTTGACTCATTTGGTAAAATATCCACCTGAACCTCCCTCCTTTAAAATTAATTATTTTTAATTAACATTGTATTTACTTGTTTTTTTTTAAATTAACCTATTCTTATCTTCAAATTAGGGTTGGGGTTACAGGGGCGTAGCTATACCCAACTTGAAGTGGAAGCACAAAATCACGGTGAGGGGTCTGGTGGCTCCGCGAACATACATGTAGCATATTTCAATGACACTCAGGATCATCTTTAATTAATAACACTTCCTCTCTCTCTGTCTGTCTCTCTCTCTCTGCACGTCTCTCTCTCTATGTCTGTCCCTCTCTCTGTCTGTCTCTCTCTCTCTCTCTCTCTCTCTGTCTGTCTCTCGGTTTTTTGTTTGTTTGTGAAAACGACATGGATGCACATGCTGCCGTGCGTCTGGGTAGCTTCGTGCTTGAGTTATTTTTTAAATAGCTACATCCAAAATAATCTCTTGTTGGAATGATCGAAGTAGGATGGGTCCGGGTGGAAATATTTCCAAATTATGCTAGGTTATAGATTGAGCAATTGATACCTATATCTCTTAAGCTATGTTTATATGCATTCACTTGGCCACTGTGGGTATGGTGGTGGTTGTATTTATTTTCGTGTTTATGTCCAATTAAGGTTCAAGCATGCTGTCCTGGGCACACAATTAAGGTTCCTGTGCTGTCTGTCCAGGACAGAGGTTAGTGTTAGTAGGAGACACGAAACCTACTGCTTTTCTATAAACAGCAAGGGATCTTTTATATGCACTATCCCACAGACAGAATAGCACATACCACGGCCTTTG
>JAULBS010097305.1:0-16559 GCA_032355785.1 Symmetromphalus regularis | reverse complement strand
GATTAAAAATCCCATGCCTCGACTGAGATTTGATCTCAGTACCTACCAGCCTCAAGTCCGATAGCTTAACCACTGCGTCACGGAGGCCGGTTCTTACTGATAAGCAGTAAATGATCTTTTATATGCACTATCCTACAGACAGGACATCACAAACCACAGCCTTTGATAAACCAGGTGTGGACCACTGGTCTCAATAGGTGTTGGAAGACACAGTTAGATAGTGTTAGACTGTCACACAAGTGATTACCTAAATAAACAATAGTCAGCCATGCAAAGCATCAGTTGTGTTTACTTCTGTGTAAGGACACATAATCTATAGATCTACATCCACACTGTTTATTTGTACTGACTACAGATGTTTGGTAACCAAATGATATTTAATGGGCTGGTGAACACACTAATGGAAAACAAAAATGTCAAATTTGACGTCACTCGTTTCAACTAAGGGCTATTTGTATTGAAACTCCTATTCTTTCACATCACATGATTTGGGCAAGGGTGGGGAAATAAAGCCAGGGTATGTAGTAGTGTTAGCAAGCAGGATCTAACTGAAACGGTAGCGTGTCTGCCTGTAAACCGGTCGGTCGTCGGATCGATCATTCTCAGTGGACTCATTTGCAGTTTGGGCTATTTATTTTCCAACCTGTGGTCCACAACTAGTTTATCAAAAGCCATGGTATGTGCTGTCCTGTCTGTGAGACAGTGCATATAAAAGATCCCTTGCTGCTTATCGGAAGGAGAAGCCTATGTGGCGGCAGTGGGTTGCCTCTAAAAGACATGACAAAATAACCATATGTATGACGTCCAATGATGAGATAAAAATCAATGTGCTCTAGAGGCGTCGTTAAATAAAACAAACTTTACTTTTTGTAGTAGTGTTAGAATAAAGTGGCCCTACTGATATTAGCTAGTGGGAATTTTCCTGTAATCTCAGCTAGTAAATGCTATTCTCAGATTGAAAGGTTGAGTGGGTGATGAGATTTTTGTTACATTTGGAGATGATACAGGGATTGGTTGTATGCCTGACTGAACCCTACTGCGGAAAATAAATGATGAGATTGATATTAACTCATTTTCATGATTGCCATATATACGATTAAGGTTTAACTTTCCAAAACAGGACAGCACATACCACAGTCTTTGATACAGAGGCAATTCCAGGGGAAAGGGTGAGGGGAATGCCCTTACACCTCTTTCCAATTCTTTCCAATTAGCAGTTTTTATATGTACTTTCCAACAGGAAGGATGGAGCTACCACTACCTTTGTTTCATCAGTTGTGGACAAATGGCTTAAATGAGAAATAGCCCAATGGGTTCCTGAGTAAGAAAAACCACTATTACATAGGCTATTCCTTTCAATGAGAAGCAAAAAATCATTTATGTGTGCATTCAAAATAAACCTGCTGCTTCTCTTACTGATACAAGAACAGATAAAGATAAAACTTCAATGGAAGTATCATTCCATACTTGGAAATGAATACACACATATACAAACATGAAAATATAATACCCCAAAATAACCATTTAATTATGACTAGATGCATAATATTATACATATGATATAAAAGGATTTAATTATTTTACTGACTTGTATCTGCACAAACTGGCTTCTGGCTTTGAATGATAAATATAATCTTCTCTTGAGAAGACGTTTGATTAAAACCTGTTCAGTTTAACTGTCGTTGACTCACAATTCTTGGCCATTGTTTGATGATGATGGTTGTAATGGGGAGAGGGGAGGGAGGGGGAGTGTATGTTGTAGTATTACAATAAAATGCTCCTGCTACTGCTAGCGTTCTAGCAGTAGCTAGTAGACAAACCCTATTAGCGAAGATGCCAGAGCACTCGACTCTCAAACTGAGATATAAAGTAAAGTTTTGTTTTATTTAACGATGCTTCTACAGCACTTTGATATTTATCTTATTATCCACTATTGGACGTTATACATATGGTCATTCTGACATATGTCTTTAGAGGAAACCCGCTGCCACCATGTAGGCTACTTCTATTTTATATGTACCGTCCCACAGACAGGACAACACATACCATGGCTTTTGATAAACCAGTTGTGGACCACTGGTTGGAACGGAAAATAGCACAAACTGCAAATGGGTAAACTGAGATTATATATATATATTAGAACTTACTTGGTGGATGTTGACATTTTTCTGTATATATTTAAATTAATCACAAAAATGCAAATGAAATCATTTTTAAAATCTGTATTTTATGCATACTAATTTGGAGTTGGGAGGGATGTTCTAAAAATTAGTACTCCAAATGAAATAGGTTCAATTTTGGTCACAGAACCCCACCCCTTCTGAAAACAATGGATATGAACCTGATATATACTTGTATAAATATGAATTATAACTGCATCATTATATTAACAAATAAGTTTCAGATGTGTGTGGTAATTAGTGTAATAAAGAAAATAATTCAAAAAACATGAATTTACATGCAACTAGAATTCAATAATTTCTTGATACCATTTATGTATGATTTATGAATCTAGGTAAAAATGGCACAGGTAAGAATGCTATGGTACTTACAAATCTATATAAGGATAGCATATCTTTACATATTATAAACATTTTAACATTATTTACCTTCTATATCACAAATTTTCCAAAAAATGTAATCTCAAAATTCTTCCAAAATAGGCTATATGTATTTTCAGTTTTCAACTCCTCCTTGTTCAGAGATTTTTAACATGATAATCAAGATCTGCCGTTCAGAACATACTCATAAACAGAATGCAGTGGAGTGAAATAAAACCACTTTTCTCAGCACTGCAAACTTATTCCTGTCCGTGAACCAACCTAATACTGATACAAATATTGTGACAATTAATCAGTTGGAATAAAATCTAATCTCTGCTTGCTTGACCACACCACGGGACACTGTTAATTCCTAGTGATATAAAAATCAATATGGAGTGAGCATGAACACAACATGCTCATTATGCAAGCCTTCACGGTGGTGACACCTCCTGCCTACCTTCGCTGAAGTTACACGAAGAACAGCAAAACGTCGTGACAGCGCACTTGCTGTAGTTGCTGCTGTATGAAAATCAGCTGGGTTGTTAGCCACCAATTGCTGTTCATTCTGGTCGTCAGCCAAACTGGCAGGCTCATCTATTGGTCTTTGGGGCTGGTCCTCCATTTTGATAAACTGTAATTGCTCGAATCACGTTCTGACCTGAATTGCAATTTCTTTACAATCTGGTTTTGAATGACCTATTTAGAATAATTTGGCTGTCGATACAAGCCACAGGGTACAAATACAGTGCTGCACCACTCAGGTGAAATAAACCCATCATCTACAACCTAAGTGTCACCAAATGATTCATTGTTCAAATGTCCGATAGAGAATGAAACAAAAAACTAGGTCGACATGCTTGACTAAATAGTATCTGGAAGATAAATATTTACTTCTTAAAACAACAACAATTGGATGTCCTGTCAAGTAGGATTAGATTCAGTATGTAAAATATGCAGTGTTCTGAAATAATATTTAGCATTATGTAATTTTTTAATAATGATTAGTAAAATATTTAATTGTAATATTTTTAATACTGAATTTAATATTAAATCACATATATATTTGTCATATTTCAGATTATAATTGTCATCAAGCCATTTCATATTTATTATATCAAGAGCATTATTCTCCTTAGAATCCTAAGAAAGGTTGTGGGATTCCACCTACTGTACTCCTACTATGTAACCCTTTGAAAAACCTGATCCTGTTTCTTTAATTATTTACTTTAGTGTGCTATCCTATAACTTTAATTATATTTATTTTATAAAATGTGTTTTTTGTGTATAATTTAAAGATTTAATATCATTATCTATTCATTATTATAATGGTTATAAATGTTGTTATAATTATTATTAATCATTAATGCAAGAAATCAGGGGGCAAGGGGGGCATGAGCCCACCCCTACTTTTTAGATATTTCATTTATATTTATTCATTTTCAAATGTAAATATATGTTCATCCCACACACACTTTTTGGCATGTTCCTACACCAATTTTATTATAATCATCATCATCATCATATTAAGACATATTTGTTTATTTTGCTTATAGTCCTTCGCTGGACTGTTTATCAAATAAAATACTGAATTGAATTAAAAGCACAAACAGGATTGTAGCACAAACCACATACTGTGATATAACAGTTGGGAACCACTAACTGGGATGAGAGAAAAGTAACCAAAAGAATCCTACAACTTTTTTCACTTTTCAAGTGATACTCTGATCTACCCTCAGAGCTAGAGAATGTTTGAAAACCCCACACAGACTATATTTTTATTATTAGCAGCAAGCTGGGGGTTTTCTATTTGTACAGATAGGATAGTAGTTTTAAATATCATAGGATTTCAAATATATCAACCATGAAGCACTGGTCAAAGTCGGAAAAATGATGGTTCCATGCCAATGAATCCATCCTATAGATAATCAGACCAATGTATGTGATGTAGATTTCTCTCCTTCCATCAGATACATAACAGTCTCTAGACAGAGCACACACAGTGTCTGTGACACATGGTCTACATAACAAATATACTATCACTGCATACTAGTAATTATATACCTGGTATGCATATACTGCATAGTACAAGTACATACCATAGCCTATAACAGCAATGGACCACTGGTTGGTACAATTAATAACCCAAAGTGTCTACTGCATTTGAGGGATCAGTCTGACCATCCAACACAGCTCATCACAGATCTTTACAACAAGGCAACACGTCAAACTCATATTTGTGATACGTGGTTCACAGAGGAAGAAAAACGCAATTGCCACATAGCCTACTCTTCCTGATTAGCAGCAAGGCACCGGCATCGGTAGTGCATTGGTTAAACTATCAGACTCCCAGCTGGTAGATAATGGGATCAAATCTCAGTCATGACGTGGGATTTTTAATCTCAGTACTGGCTCCAACCCAGAGTGAGCATCCTGTAATGCTCAGTGAGAAGGTATTTACACTGGCCAGTGATCCACATTAAGCCATGGTCTGTGCTAACCTGTCTGTGGGATGATACATATAAAAGATCCATTGCTGCTTATTGGTAAGAGTAGTCACATTAATGTGGCAGCAACAGGTTTCGTTTCTCCTACTAACACCAACCCCTGCCTTGTTACTAAGAAGCTGATTTGTGTGCCCAAGACAGCATGCTTGAACCTTAATTTGTTATTAGCATGGAAATATGTATAACCAGCAGATAGGATGGCACATATCATGGCATGTGTTATACCAGTTATGAACCACTGTCTGGAATAGGAAATAAAGAATGAGGGGTCAGTCTAATCACCCAGTGAGTTAATTAATCAGTGGTTATTAGGTGTCTCACTCAGGGTGTTTATAAAACATAGTTCAGATAAGAAACCTGATACACCACACATACACTTTCTGATTAGCAGCAAGGAGTCTTAAATGTACCCTTTCACAGTCAGGATGCCACATACCACATCTTTTTTTTTTCACCATTAATGTATCACTGGCTGGAATAGGAAACAGCATACCTGTCTACTGGATGGGATCAATATAACCCATTGCATCTCATGCAGATGACCGACTTTGTAACCAGCATTTTTTAGCCTTCTTAAATGTCATATGACTATCTTTGTTGTCTGCCAATGTCAATAACACCTGTTGCATCATTACTGAAGGATGAATAAACCTTTGTTCAAAGAGGAAAAACCACCACCTGTGGCCTTTCATAAATGTTAGAACAGCTGAGACAAACCACATAATACAGAAAAAAATGAATTATGCAACAAAATACATCAATAAAAAAATCTCTCCTAATAATAAAACTTCACATTTAGCATGTTCACAAAGGTTTTGTGTATAAATTGTTTATTCATAGCTAGTTTTGTATTATTTTCATTATACAGCAAACTGTATCTCTTTTTTTTACAAAAGTAGAACATGACTAAGACATACAAATTATGTTCACTAACATCAGAATACCTTAAAACTTGATACACATTAAATAAATTAATGAGCTGTATAATTGGCTATCACAATGACTTGAAGATTACATGACATTGTTCAGAAGACTGCTGAGAGGTAGCGACAAACTTGACTCCAAGTTTAATATTACATACATTTGTGAATGTGCCAAAGCCACAAACACCAAGCTCCCTACTGAGGTTTTGTTATTTTAAGATGGTAACTGTATTCTGAATTTAGATGACATGTGTCAATCATCAAATATTAGTAAGATTAAAATTTTAAAGACTGGTAAGTCAATGAATTATGAAAGTAACATTAACATTTAGTACTGCCTGAAGACACTTTGTTTAAGATTACATTTCTACCCATCTGCATTTTGGATGAAAAGGAATAAAAAATAAAATTCTATATTGGCTTTATTTAAAGTTTTCCTTATGACCACTTGCTAGAACCAATTACAATGTACAGCCTGAGAGATCCAGATTTTTACAAAAAGGGTTGTGTGCATGCAATGTTTATTTTAATGTATTGACATTTAAAAAAAAACTGTTTATTAAAATTGGGCAGTAACCCTAGAAGTTGCAGGAGAGAATAAAAATGGAAATCTGAAACCTGTGTCTTAGGAATTTACACATTATTATTAAGCAGTTTTAAGCAATATAAAACAAACTACAGCACTTTTTTTAACAAATAAAATAATTTAATAAATTAGTTATTAATCTACATGAAGAAAAAAAAAGTTTTATTTTTAAATTTTGCTTATGTAATGACAAATACTTAACAAAACCCATAACTTTGGTAACATTAACTTTTGATAAAATCTCTTTAATGTGTGCAAGTTTAAATATGTTGCTGTACAGATAATGACAGTTCAAGTATACCTGACTGCACATATCTGTGGAATGCAGCATGGTGTTACGTGTTACCTATACTTTAACAAAGGCATTAGGGTGTGGACGTAATCAAACACGTCACATGCTAGAACACATTCAGTCATTACCATGATATTCATATAGAAATGTTAATTTATTTCCCTATAGGCTTGTTCATTTATTAACATATATGCATGTTAATTAATTTCACAATTTCTGAAAGGGTTGAGTTAATATATTCTTGTCACTTTATGTTATTAACATTAAATGTTCTTTGAAGAGGCCAATCAGCAGTCATGGTTATGATAAATATTTTTAATATGGTGAGCAATTGTTATGCAAAACATATTTTAAAAAGTCATTTTCTAACAAAACTGTTGCACAAGAATTGTTTGTTTTAGAAGTTTATTTTTCATAACTAAACTTTATACATTTTTGTTGACTTTTAATATGCAAATCATGGAATAAAGTTTAACATTTAAAAACCAGACAATAAGCAGTGGCGGATCTTGGACAGGCCATTTTATATAACATTAAAAACAATTATTATTATTTTTTTTTTCTTAACATTAAAGAACCCGAGGAATAGGCATCATATTATTGATAAATAATATAAATAGTATAAATGGATTTTCTGGATTCGCCACTAATAAGAAAGGTTATTAAATTTTAAATAACAACTTAATGTTTAATAAAAGACAGTTTTACTGGGATATGATAAATATTTAATTTCAAGTTATTTTAAAAAGTCTAAACTTACCATTTTATTGTCATTTGAATTTTTACAGCTAGTTCTATAAAACCAAATACCATGATATTACTTTACCAGTGACAATGTTCATGTTAAAGCTATGCATTTAAAAATATTTGTACTTACTGTTTGATTGGGATTTGAGTTTGTACAGCAAGGCGTGTACACAATTTCACACGTAAGAGTTGAATGTGATGAATATGGTGATGAATATGGTGAATACACGCTACGGGTTACTGAGGGCACACAAAGATGAGAATACATTGCTTTGTCTATTCAAGTTCTACTGCTAGCAGCAGTCAGAACTTCTAACTGACAACACTGAGAATCATCATACTCTGCCGCCACTCACACTAACTGCTGGTCAAATAGTAATATTGTGTCAATAAATATGGAGATAAATTACCGAGATTATTAACCCACAATAAATATTCATTATTTGATCATTACATTGCCATTTAGTTTTATAGAAAAATAAATACTTATGATAGACCGCTCCAAGCTATCTTAAATAACAATAAAAGAAGGGACCTTTTAACGATTATATAACTTAAAAATGGAGTGAGAATTTTGAATACAACGTAAAAGAACATGTAATACTGGTAGTACACAACATATTTTTGGGACAGAATAATAATGTGTCAGCTTTTGTTTTTGTTGAACTACAAAAAATATGTACAGTGAAACCTCTCAAAACCGAATCCTCAATAAACTGGAATTCCCTCAAAATAGGACATTTCTCGTGGTCCAGGGATTCTAGCATATTTTAACATTAAAGTGTACCCCTCAAAACTGGAAATCTCTCTAAACTAAACACCGGATGAATAATCTGGTCCCAGTATGTTTATTTAATGTAAACTGCTCCTCTGAAAACCAGACAGTCACAAAAATATCAATCATTATGGTGTGCTAATTCCTTAAACTATCAAAACGGTCTGTGACAACAATATCTGATTTATTTAATTCATTGTGTCCTGGTTATTTTAATGAATTATTTCTGTTTTCCTGTTTATTTAACAAACTGAGAGTTAGCAAGGGTAAAATTGTAAAGCTGAATCAGGCCCATTTTGGTAGCATTACATTTCCATTATTGATATCTCTTTTCTGCACATGTGAACATCCCATGAAATGTCAACTATGTTTTTTTTGCACCTCTGCAAATGCTAAAACCCCTGTATACCAGAACCCCTTAAAACGAGACATTTTATTTGGTCCCATGGATGTCCAGTTTTGAGGGGTTTCACTGTGTATATGTCTGAAATATTTTACAGTTTTGTCTCATGGTTGATTACTCTTGAATTGACAAGTCCATGTAGTCAATGTTTGTTTGTTTTTTAACTTTAAAAACTGCTCTTGTGCCAGTCTAGTGTTTTGAATAATTAATGTTCTCCATGGTTATCTTTAACAAATATTGCCATAATAATCCTAAATCTATGACAATTATCAGATAATCTGCTGAAAATAAAAATTAATAATATAAGCAAACATCCATGTTTACAATTGATATCTAATCATGTACAAATTATTTAATGAAACTAATTTGTACTAAATTAAATAACTTAGGTAAACTATTTAAGTTTTCCCTTACAACAGGTATAATCATGTACGTAGATTGATTGTCGTGGGGGAAGGGGCATTTTAAAGAAAAAGTAGAACAAAAGCATTTTTTTTTTTCTGGGTAAAAGGTGGACTTAATACATTATGATTTTAAAACAAGTTTTCCTTCTTAAATTAAAGTGGTCATTCAAGCAAAAGTGTCTGTAATTAACTACCAGCCTCAGCAGCACTGTGGTTAACCTGTCAGTCTCACAGCTGGTAGGTACTGGGATCAAATCTCAGTCAAGTCACAGTATTTTTAATCTCATATCAGCGCCAACCTAGAGTGAGTGCTATGTAAAGGTTCAATGGGTAGGTGTAAGCCACTTACACCGACCAATGGTCCACAACTGGTTTATCAAAGGCAATGGTATGTGCTGTTCTGTCTGTGGGAAAGCACATATAAAAGATCCCATGCTACCAATGTGCCAATTGCGGGTTTACTCTAAAGACCATGAGTTATAGAATACCATATGTCACACACCTAATAGCCATTGAATATAAACAGTGTGCTGGGGTGTCGTTAAAGAATCTTTTCCTTTCCTGTAATTAACTATAACTGAAGTGACACAAAAGGACCACCAAAAAGTATGAAAGACAAAATAAATAATTAGCATATATGTATATAATTATCAAAATTTTATTTTAAAAAAAATAACAAAACACTTACTGTACACGTACATATATCGACAAACAGCTGTATCCCACTGATGCAATGTTATGAATATGTTACTATTAATAGAGCACAATAACATGTGACTTGACAAGTCTATTGACGAAGGCTGTGTATTCCATTTCAAAGTAACGACGACTGTATTTCACAGCGGGTTGTAATTAATCATATGGTGTTCACTGCGAAATGGACTGCTGGCCATGCATGTCAAAGATGTTTTATGACTCATATCAAATAACAGCTTTTGTCACTAAAAATCAATTCTCCATTAGCGCCTTTAAAGAACCACAGAAACTTGTTCAGTCACATGGATAATGTACAGTTGGTTATTAACTTAGTCTACCTATATAGGTATTGACTATATCATGTGTAGACAGGTATTAATATCAACATGCACAATATAATGTACACAGAATGTAATAAATATGATGTTGTTGTTTTCTTTCTTGAGGCTATATAAAATAAAAATAATAATAAAATAATTTTAAAAATTCTGTTTAACGCATTACCATACTCTTCATTATTATTTTAAACAAAAACAAAACAGACTATTGAATGTGTATATTTTTATTAGTATTATTTTAATTTGTTGGTAAATCATTTTACTAAACATAAATTATGATAAAAGTTTACTTGCCATTACATTTTAGACCATAAAAATTGTAACATTTCATAATTACAGGTGCATGCTATTTACAGGTGGTCATTAGACATTTTTACTGCATATATTTTCATCTTAAATTATAAAAACAAGACAAGAACACAAAAATACTATCCGTTAGAAGACAAACGGTTTAGTTCACGTAATCGCAAGATTGTTCACTATTATTCCATGGGACATTCATTCGTTGAATTCCACTACGGGATACCCTCGTTCTGAATTGGAACCGATTATGTTCTGGGATACCAGGGAAACAAAGATGTCTGCGCCCATGTGAATTTCGATTAACGTCACTTAATCTGAATAATCATTTATGGCTGATTCTTATTCTTTCGTAAAGGGCGGAAAACTTAACTTAAAAGGACATAAACATAAGTAGGTAAAGAAGAATAGTAGTAGTTGTATGTTTGTGTCACATTTGCGCCACAATTTAGATAGACCACCAAAGAAAGAATGATCCAATCACAGAATCTGAATCTCCAGTCGCGTTTGCCATGTATTACAGAATTTTAATCACATCACATGCTTTTCTTTAATAGTATCTGTTGGTTAAATTAAAAAATAGACTCTGACCAATGTGGATATAACATTTATATCAACATTGGATATTCAGGGGTAGGGATAGAGGTTGGGAAGCATGTCAGCTCGCCCCAAAATAGTCCAATCACTTAGACCTCGTGAAATGTGTTATTTTTATCTGTCCATACCAACTCCGTAGCTTAGTTGGCCAAGTCGGCCAAAAGTACTTGTCAACTCTCCCCAGCTGTTGATCAGTTCACCCCAGATAAAATTATTTATTTGTTTTTAATGTTTTCATAGAATGCCAGACGTTTCGCTCCCATGGCAGTTTGCCCCATGCCAGTTCGCCTCACGTTTTACCAGTTCGCCCCATAGCCAGTTCACCACCAGCACTTTGTCAGTTCGCCCCCAACTATTTGTATCAGATATAATCCCAAGATATTTTAGTCACATATGTTTAATGACATATATAATAATAATAATACGGTATTATAATAGGTGGAGAGTCAACGATTTTGGCGGTTAATCAAAAGAAATAAAAACAGAATGATAATAAAACAACTGAATTACACTGATCAATGTTTATCTAGTTAGGTAATGCATTGTTGGCTAACACCTAAAGGGTGCTTTGGAATATACTTAACAAATGGCCTCTTCTTATGAGTGTTATTATAATTGCGGGATTATGAAATGAAGTCAGTGGACCACTGATTGGTGTTAATGAAAAATTAGTTCATCTCATCTTACACACGCTAAGAGTGCTGAGAACTAAACTTACCAAATGGCCTCTACTTATGAGTGTTATTCTAATTGCGAGATTACTAATAGAAGTCAATGAACCACTGATTGGTATTAATGAACATCAAATGTGTCACATTTTACAAACACTATCACTTAGTGATTACAGTTAATGTGCTAATTGTTTGCATTTGATTGAAAATTAAATGAATACATATTGAGACTATTGACTATTACGTTATTTTTATTTATGTATCTATGGAACTAAATTTTACATCTTGATGTCAGTACTTCAAGAGAAAACCTTGTTCAAGGTTATGCGAATTAAGCTATTAGTATTAAACTATCATTTGTTAAAAAAAATATATGAAACGTTTTGGTGATGTCAGTGTCATATTTCCGGTTGTTTAGGCCGTTTGGAACACGTTGGCCGATTACGAATTGTAGTTGTTATTATTTATATTATCTATAAAGTACTAGAAAAACGTATTTTAAACTCGTTCGAAACAAAAACAAATGTCAGACAAAATAAAGGTATTCACCTTGGGGCGAACAGGCAACCTCGTCTGGAGCAAACTGGTAGGGGGCGAACTGGCATGGGGGCAAAACGTCTGGTACCCCCTAGCTATACCCATCCATCCATCTAATCTTTATCCATCCACCCACCCATCCACACATTCAATTTATATCTGCCTACCAACCCACTCAACCACCCACCCACTCATTCATCCATCCATCTGATCTATATCCATCCATCCACCCAGTCTATATCTATCCATCCAATCTATATCTATCTATTCATCCATCCATTCAATCTATATCTATCTACCAACCCACTCACCCACCCTTCATCCATCCAATCTATATCCATCCACCCATCCCATCTATCCATCCAATCTATATCCATCGATCCACCCATCCCATCTATCCATCCATCCATCCATCCATCCAATCTCTATACATCCATCCACCTAAAATCCATCCATCCATCCATTTTTACTATTTAAAGTTAAAACATGACTGTCGGACAAAATGACCAACACAATTAACTTTATGACTGTCAGATCTTCCAAAATTACAAATTTGTACTGGTCAGTGTCCATGACCAGCCACTTATTTCCAGGCTTGTGCCTATACCTGTATCTAGTTCCTAATGATCTCATAAACAAGATAATCTTTATTGTAGGATGCGTGGGTGGCTTTCCATGACAACAGGGAGAGAGTTTCAAAATACTTGAAGACGATGAGGATTGGAGAAGTGAGAGAAGAAGACAGAAAAGAAGTATGTATAATTATGTTTACAAAGAATATATTTATTTAAGTTTTCAAATATTTCGATGTACATTGCAGTGTTGGAAATTCGTTGAGAATTGAGGAGGTCACCAGGGCTCCGAACTTTGAAAAGTTGGTGGACCAATCTTCTTTTCAACTATTACCTATCTACATGTTGTTTAATAATTTTTTTTGTAAGCAAGTGTGTGTCAAAAATAAACTCATTCATCCAAAAATATGGAGTCCATGGACTCAAGAGGGAAAATGAGGGTTCAAAACAAAATTTAAAGAGTCAACATTTGAAGTTGAAATTATATACCCAATACAATATATCTATTGTCATGTACAACAACAGACAACACAAAAATAATTGCAATTAAATATAGTTTTATTTAATCAAAGTTCATACTGATATATTTCTTTCTTTTTTCACTCCATTATTACAAATCAGCTGATGCAGGTTTGAAGTTGCTTTGCTAAATATATTGGTGGTCAACATATAAATATTTTGTTACTGAACTATACCAACTAATTATACTTTTCAAAAATGCTATTCCTAAGCATTTTCTGATATCGTAAGAAAATTGTTTTTTTTTTTCAGTGATTATTGACATAATTAAAATAAATGTTTGCTTCACTGAATTACAGTTAAATATCTGAAAAATAAACTAATATGTACTGGTAAGAACTTTGCAAATATGTCTTTAGAGGACACCCACTGCTGCCACATAGGTTACTCCTTCCGATAAGCAGCAAGGGATCTTTTATATGCACCGTCCCACAGACAGGACAGCACATACCGCGACCATTGATAAACCAGGTGTGGACCACTGGTTGGAACAGAAAATAGACCAAACTGCAAATGGGTCCACTGAGAAGGATCGATCCGATGACCGACTGGTTCATAGGTAGACACGCTACCATTTGAGCTAGATCCCGCTCTTCTAACAGAGAGGACGGCACATACCACAGCCTTTGATATAGCAGTTGTGGACCAGTGGCTGAAACGGAAAATAGCCCAAACTGCAAATGGGTCCACTGAGAAGGATCGATCCGATGATCGACTGGTTCACAGACAGACACCCTACCACTTGAGCTAGATTCTACTCAAACCCTGCTGGTAGAACATTTGCCTGAAGTGTTTTGGTTTACTCATTCTCTGACTGGGTTTACCACATCATGAAAATCAGCACCCCCTAAACCAGGGTCCCCACCAGAAAATAATTTGAGGGTACACAGAATGTGGGGGGGGGGAGATCTGGGTGTACTCACTCAGAAATTTTTATGATTTTAGTGGCTCAGTAATTAATTCGAGACCATTTTCACTCCCTGCCCTTATCCATTCATCCCACCTGCCCATTCATAATCTTTTTTCTTCCCTAAAATACACAATGTCAAACCTGGAAATAAATGCTTGGTCAAGAACATTGACCAGTACAAATTTGTCATTTTAGAAGATTTGACAGTCACAAACTTAATTGTGTCGGTCATTTTGTCCGACACTCATGTTTTAACTTTTGGTAAAAATAACATTTCTGTATGAAAGTAAGTTTGATACAGCTTGTGACTGTTGAATAAATATAGAAAAATTAAATAATAAAAAACAGATGCCATAAAAACTAAACTGTGTATTTTGTTTAAATAGTTCATATTAAACTGTATGTCAGGAACCCGCACAAATTGACTGATGCTGGACATTTTGACCAGCTGAACTAAAATAATTATTTCCAGGCACACTACCACTTGAGCTAGATCCCGCTCTTCTAACAGAGAGGACAGCACATACCACAGCCTTTGATATAGCAGTTGTGGACCAGTTGCTGG
The DNA here is from genome assembly GCA_032355785.1 of Symmetromphalus regularis. Lineage (NCBI taxonomy): Eukaryota > Metazoa > Mollusca > Gastropoda > Neomphalida > Neomphalidae > Symmetromphalus > Symmetromphalus regularis. The sequence goes on along the minus strand of JAULBS010097305.1, from coordinate 1,677 downwards.
AATGGAAAATAGCCCAAACTGCAAATGGGTCCACTGAGAAGGATCGATCCGATGATCGACTGGTTCACAGACAGACACGCTACCATTTGAGCTAGATCCCGCTCTTCTAACAGAGAGGACAGCACATACAACAGCCTTTGATATAGCAGTTGTGGACCAGTGGCTGGAATGGAAAATAGCCCAAACTGCAAATTGGTCCACTGAGAAGGATCGATCCGATGACCAACTGGTTCACAGACAGACGCGCTACCATTTGAGCTAGATCCCGCTCTTCTAACACAGACGACAGCACATACCACAGCCTTTGATATAGCAGTTGTTGACAGCTGAACTAAAATAATTATTTCCAGGCCTGAATGTACCTACATGTATTTTGCCAGATTAAATAAAATAAAATTTTGCAAATGATGAAATTTTAGTCAGTGACAGAACTTTACAGTAGCCCTGATAAATAAAATGGATTGAGATTTAGCTCAAACAGTAGTGTGTCCACTTGTGAACTGGTTGGTCGTCAGATCGATCCTTCTCAGTGGACCCATTTGCAGTTTGAGTTATTTTACATTCCAACCAGTGGTCCACAACTGGTTCATCAAAGGCTGTGGTATGTGCTGTCCTGTCTGTGGGATGGTGCATATAAAAGACCCCTTGCTGTTTATTGGAAAGAGTAGCCTTTGTGGCGGCGATGGTTTTCCTCTAAATAAATATGTCAGAATGATCATATATGATTGTTGTCCAATAGCTGGTGATAGGTAAAAATCAATGTGCTTCAGAGGCGTTGTTAAATAAAACAAACTTTCCTTTTTTTGTGATAATAAAGTACGCTTTATGTTTAATGTATTTAAAACAAAAAATCATGTTTATTAACTTTTTTTTACAGACCGAATTGGATCGGGATTGGCGTGAATTGCGCAAGAAGTCCGAAGAGATGCACCTATATGACCGAAGTTTCTGGTTTTTCTTGGTGTATGGCGGTCAAATTTTTGTGTTTGAAATTCTCGCCTGGCTCACGCTATACCACTTCGGTACTGGCTGGATACCGTATCTCATTAGTGCAGTCTTTCTTGTTACTTCACAGGTAAGGGGTCATGAAGATATTGAAATTCAAGGTCAACAAATTAATTTAAATTAAATCATTAAAATGGGAATTCATCAAATTATTTTTAAAAATTGACATTTTATGTGTATTAAATTGGGATGAGGGAGTAGGGTCTGAAAATCCACAATGGTTTATCTAAGGTCATGGCATATGCCGTCCTGTCATTTTAGAAAGAGGATATAAAAGATCTCTTGCTGCTAATGTGGCAGGGTTTCACGTTTAACGTGCGTGCTCGCGCTCCACCACGCCCTATATTTCTATCAAGGAGCATGAATAATCGTGCTCTAAAAATACCATCGAGTTCAGTAATTCTCGGTTTTTGCAAAAATATCCAAATATAATTAGAATCGATCACATACATTTTTTTCATAGTTTTAAATTATTACGAATATTATAAATAACACGACCCAAAATATGTAATAAATCTTCAACTCGCGTAATTGTCGGAGAATTATGATTTAGAGCTGATATACATTGCTAATTATTGACTCTGGCCAAATGTTCCAATGATTCTGAATCAGTTGAATCATTCAATTGATTTTAAGGAAAAAGCTCCCCATCACTTCTGTAGGGGTGTGATT
>JAULBS010097294.1:0-16561 GCA_032355785.1 Symmetromphalus regularis | reverse complement strand
CTCTCTCACTCTCTCTCTCTCTCTCTCTCTCTCTCTCTCTCTCTCTCTCTCTCTCTCTTTATGTTAAACAATACCTTTCATTTTGTAGAGTTCTAGTAAAGAAGAGAAGTAATGCTCAACGAATGCAAGCAACTGGGTTGTTTCCAGGAGCAACAGTTGTCAGGGGTGTAGACTGGGAATATGGAAACCAAGATGGTATGTAAAATGGGTGAATGTGTGCTCTTTCTTTGTGAAACTGGACTAACATTTCTAGGTGGCAGTGTTCTTATAGAAGATTTCTGGCTGCTAACTGGAAAGAGTAGCCTCAGGCACTGTGGAGTTAGGGGGTGGGGGGAACCATGGCCCCACCTTTTAGGGGACAATGAATTGTAAAAAATCAAAACAATTTTTTTTGCTGAATAAAGATATTTTCAGGATCAGTGACAAAATAAAGTGTCCGAAATCCACAGTGTTCGAAGAATGAGGGGGTTCCTGCAGAAACACTGCTGTCCTTCAGTCACCTACTTTTCAGTGGTCCCCCCCCTTTCAAAAGCACTCAGTGGGCCCTGAGCCTGAAGGTGCTACCAGGTTTATTCTGTAGTCCATTTTTTTAGCAAATATAACGTCTAATATCGGCTGCTTGAGCAATATGCTGGGTTGTGGTGGAATAAATAAATAAATAATTAAATAAATAAATCAGTCAGTCATTCAATAAAATAAAATTAAAATTGGATTGGATTGGATTTATTTGATTAGATTAGATTTGGTTGATTTGATTTTATTTTATTTGATCAATTCGATATAATTTAAAAAAAAAAAAAATTAAGTTCCTGATTAAGTTACATTCTAAATATATCCAAATAAATAAAACAAAAAGAAATAAATAACTTTTGAAAATTCACTTTCCACCCCTTCCCCTTTACCATATTACTGTAATGTATTTGAAAATATTTTCTATTCTTCTCTTTAGGGGGTGCTGGCAAATGTGGCAAAATAGTAACAATCGAGGGGAGTAGTGATTCGTCGGCCACTCGCTGTGTAGCCAGAGTGAAGTGGGAAAACGGACATACTAATGTCTATCGCGTGGGAGCCAACGGCAAGATGGACTTAAAGTTTATGGAGGAATATCCTGGAGTGTATTATTACAAAGACCATCTGCCAAATATGGGTAAGTTCAAAACAAAAAAAGTAAAGTTTGTTTTATTTCACAATGCCTCTAGCGTACATTAATTTTTATCTTTTCATCGTCTATTGGGCGTCAATCATATGGTCATTCTGACAAATTTATTTAGAGGAAACCAGCTGCTGCCACATAGGCTACTCTTTCCGATAAGCAGCAAGGGTCTTTTATATGCATCATCCCACAGACAGGACAGCACATATCATGGCCTTTGATGATTCAATTGTGTTCCAATCAGTGGTCCACAATGGGCTCATCAAGGGCTGTGGTATGTGCTGTCCTGTCTGTGGGACAGTGCATTTAAAAGACCCCTTGCTGTTTATCGAATAAAGTTGCCTGTGTAGCATCAGTGGTTTCTTCTGAATCAGTATGTCTCAATAACCATATGATTGATGTCCAATAGCAGATAATAAGATTAAAATCCATGTGCTCTAGAGGCGGCGTTAAATAAAACTAATTTTACTTTAAATTACTTTTTACTTTATTTATTACAAGCGCGGATGCAGGATTTCAGAAATGGGGGTGTCCAAGTGTCACAGGTGAATAGGATTGGGGAAAAAAATTGTTAATTTTCACATCCTTCCACTCGCAAAATATATGTAAAAAATATTAAAATACGACAAGTGAGAGGCGGGGAGTCCGGGCCCACTGGATCCACTACTGTATTATATCTGTGTTCTTTCTGACTTCTAGATGCATCTTCGATTTCTCAGACAGAGTCCCAGTTTGAGAAAGATTCGTTTAAGGAGGGAGACACTGTTTTAATCAAGTTGTCTGCTGAACTTCTCCAGAAACGGCAGAAAGAACATGGGATATGGGCGTCTGGAATGACAAATGTAAATATTCTAGCATTAGGGGACATCCATTTTTTCATCATTTTTACGAGCATACAAAACATATTCTTTTTCCAGACCCCATAACTCCTTCCAAAAAGCGTACAAACTAAAAATGAGAAATAATTATGATTCCGAAATAGTATTATCATGTATTTTATTATTTGGAAAAGCGTACATGTCCCTTTAACCAAAAAAAGTATGTTTTATTATACGCTCTTGAAAATGATGAAAAAAATGGATTACATCTTACAAACATTTGTGTTTTCTGTTTGTGCCACATGAAGTCAAATTTGTTTTATTTAATAACACCTCCAGAGCACATTGATTTTTATCTTATCATTGGCTATGGGACGTCAATCATATGGTCATTCTGACATATTTATTTAGAGGAAACCCACTGCTGCCACATAGGCTACTCTTTCCGATAAGCAGCAAGTAGTCTTTTATATGTACAATCCCACAGACAGGCCAGCACATGTTGAACTAGTGATGAACCATTTGTTGGAATGGAAAATAGCCCAAACTGCATATGAGTCCACTGAGAAGGATTGATCCGACGACCAACCAGTTCACAGGTGGACACGCTACTGTCCCGCTCCTGTTTGTACTATATATGCAGAACCGTAGCTAGGAATTTTTGTTTGGGGGGGAAATAAATTTCTGGAACAGATGAGGGCTGGAGGCTCAAGGAACGAGATGGTTCTTGGGGTATGCCCCCAGGAAATTTTGAAATCTAGGGGCTCTGAAAGCCATTTCCAGCTATTTCAGGGAGATTACATACTTAAACATCAATATCGATAATTGTATCGAAGTATTTGAAACAAGTGCTTTGATTTTGTTAGCCTTTTCATCAGGACAGGCTATCAATAGTCAAAGCGAATCATAGGAAAATTTAAACTATCTACCTAAACTCCTCAAACAGTAAAGAAATGTATTTTTTTAATTGTTCTTTACTGGATTTTTTTTTTTTGGGGGGTATACGTTTGTAGTGTATTGGGAAACTACGTTTGTAGTGTATTGGGAAACTATGTTTGTAGTGTATTGGGAAACTATGTTTGTAGTGTATTGGGAAACTTTGTTTGTAGTGTATTGGGAAACTACGTTTGTAGTGTATTGGGAAACTACGTTTGTAGTGTATTGGGAAACTACGTTTGTAGTGTATTGGGAAACTGTTTGTAGTGTATTGGGAAACTATATTAAACTTTGTAGTTTTTGGGAAAGTACATTTGTAGTGTATTTGGAAAATTTGTTTGTTTATAGTATATTGGGAAACTATGTTTGTAGAGTATTGGGAAAGTATGTTTGTAGTGTATTGGGAAACTAGTGTATTCAAAAACTACGTTTATTTGTTGTGTATTGGGAAAGTATATTGTGTTGGGAAAATACATTGTAATGTATTGGGAAAATATGTTTGTAGTGTGTTGGGAAAATACATTTGTAGTGCATTGGCAAACTTTTTTTTATAGTTTATTGGTAAACTAGATTTGTTTGTAATGTATTAGGAAATTGTTTATTTGTAATGTATTGGGAAACTATATAGTGTATTGGAAAACTATATAGTGTATTGGGAAACTATATTTATAGTGTATTCGAAAACTATGTTTGTAGTGTATTAGGAAACTATGTTTGTAGTGTATTGTATTGGGAAACTATGTTTGTTTGTAGTGTATTGGGAAACTATGTTAGTAGTGCATTAGGAAACTTTGTTTATAGTGTATTGGGAAACTTTTTGTTTATACTGTATTGGAAAACTGTAGTATATTGAAAAACTTCGTTTGTTGTGTATTGGGAAACTGTTTGTTGTGTATTGAGAAGCAATGTTTGTTTGTAGTGTATTCAGAAACTATGTTTGTTTTGTAGTGTATTAGGCAACTGTAGTGTATTGGGAAAATATGTTTGTAGTGTATTGGGAAACTATGTTTGTAGTGTATTGGGAAACTATGTTTATTGTGTATTTGGAAACTGTTTATTTTTAGTGTATTGGGAAACTACATTTGTAGTGTATTGGGAAAAAACATTTGTAATGTATTGGGAAATTATGTTTGTAGTGTATTGGGAAAATACTTTGTAGTATATTGGAAAATAGGTTTGTTTATAGTGTATTGGGAAAATATGTTTGTTTATAGTTTATTGGGAAACTACATTTATAGTGTATTGGGAAAATATGTTTGTAGTGTATTGGGATTATACGTTTGTAGTGTATTGGGAAACTACGTTTGTAGTGTATTGAGGAAACTACGTTTTTTTATAGTTTATTGGGAAACTGCATATGTAATGTATTGGGAAAATATGTTTGTAGTGTATTGGGAAAATACATTTGTAGTGTATTGGGAAAATATGTTTGTTTATAGTGTATTGGAAAATACGTTTATTTATAGTGTATTGGGTAACTGTTTGTAGTGTATTTGAAAACTAAGTTTGTAGTGTATTGGGAAACTATGTAGTGAACTGGGAAACTACATTAAAAAATTTGTAGTGTATTTGAAAAATACATTTGTAGTGTATTTGGAAAATATGTTTGTAGTGTATTGGGACAATACATTTGTAGTGTATTGAGAAAATATATTTGTAGTGTATTGGGAAACTACATTTGTAATGTATTGGGAAAATATGTTTGTAGTGTATTAGGAATTTAATTTTGTAGTGCATTGGGAAAATATGTTTGTAGTGCATTGGGAAAATATGTTTGTAGTGTATTGGAAAACTACATTTGTGTGTAGTATATTTGAAAACTACATTTGTTTGTAGTGTATTGGGAAACAGGGCATCATAAAAAGCTTCAATCCAAGAGGAGATGCGGTGGTGGAGTTTGATGGTCTCAGATATACTTTGTTTCCAGGGGTGCTGCAAAAGGTAAATTTATATTTACTTATAATAACTTTACATACACCGGCCTGATAGCTGATACGATTATCTCCGATCTCTGTTGACTATGACTTGATGGTTAAAGTGTTATTTTAGAATTATTCATTACCATCATTTTTATATATATTATTTTATATATAATAAGTGCTTTCCTTTTGACAGTTTGTAAACACCTTAGAATGTTATTTATTTTTAGCATTTATATTTTAATATACAATATACTAAATACACATGGTAGCTTCCTGACCACTAGCATATCTTGTCCATATTAAACTAATCTTTCTCCACCCTGTCTGTCTGTCTGTCTGTCTGTCTGTCCATCTGTCTCCCTCCCTCTCCTTTCTTCCTATCACTCTCTCTCTCTCTCTCCCTCTGTCTCTCTTTGTCTCTCTTGCTCTCTCTCTCCCTATTTCTCCCTCACCTTTTTCTCTCTCTTCCCCCATCTCTTTTGCTGTATGTATGTCCTATCTTTTTCTAGATATCTCCTCTCTATTTTGTCTCTTATGTGTGTGTGCATGCGTGCATGTGTGCATGTATGTATGTCTGTATATGTCTGTATGTATGTGTATCTCTGTATGTATGTCTGTATTATTGTGTGAATGTATGTATGTAATTATGTATGTGCCTGAGTGTGTGCATGAGTGTGTGCATGTCTGTATGTATGTCTGTATGTATGTCTACAAGTATTTATGTATTTAATATGTACATATAGGTATCAATGTATGTATGTATGTATGTATGTATTTATGTATTTAATATGTACATATAATATGTATGTGTGTGTGTGTGTGTGTGTCTATGTATGTATGTATTTATGTATTTATCTATTTAGTATGTACATATATGTATGTATGTCTGTGTGTATGTATGTATGTGTGTGTGTGTGTGTGTGTGTGTGTGTGTGTGTGTGTGTGTGTGTATGTCTGTATTTATGTATTTAATATGTACATATATGTATCATTGTATGTATCATTGTATCTATGTGTGTGTGTGTGTGTGTGTGTGTGTGTGTGTGTGTGTGTGCGTGTGTATATATATGTGTTTGTGTGTCTGGAAATAAAGTGTACCAACTTGACTACAACGTAATAACTGTATTATGATACATACTGAAAAAATCTTTCAAATGTTAATACTAATTCTTAGCAGAACATAGTCTAATTAATTCTCACTAATATTACTGTAAAGGTACCAAAACTGTCCGAAGGAGATACCGTGACAATAATTGACGACAAAGATATAGTAATGTCATTACAGGAGTCCCATGGTGGATGGAATACCAAAATGTCACAGGTATGTTATTATTTATAAAATAAAGTTATTGTGTTGCATCTTATTTCATGTAATTATTTATTATTTATAAAACATAAGACAATGAACAGCTACATATAACTTTAATCAAACTATTGCTAATACTGCTATTGTTCTACAATTACATGGTGCGTATATAATACAATGGCTTGTCTAAACTACATTCTGATTAGATAGCTATTTACACAGAGTTCTCATTGGTTACTTAGCTTACTGTGACAGTTATAATGTAGGATTTCCAATCATATCACATTTGTTTTACCAATAAAACATACTAATCAGGAACAGGGTGGGGGTAAAAAGTTACAGGGGTAAAGGAGACGAAAAAGGTTGGAAACCCCTGATCTGTTAAACTTTATATACTGAACAGCAAAAAGAAATGCAAATTTAATTTGCTATGTTTGATTGAATAAAAATTAACCATATTTTGACATTGACTATTTTGCTTACTGGAGGCATGTGCAGAGAAGTGTAAAACGTATGCTGCATGAGTTTTATGGTTTTATGAATTTTTAGTCTAATTTGATTAAACTGAATCTGAACAAACATTTGGGTTTCTTTTGCTGTTCAGTGTATAATTGTGTGTTAAAACTTGTCATCATTTATATATATATATATATATATATATATATATGTGTGTGTGTATATATATATATATATATATATATATATATATATATATATATATAGACACACACACACACCTGTCAAGTCTTCTGATTTGGGCGGGAGCCTCCTAATTATAAGTACCTCTCCCGACCGGATATTCAATTTAATCCCAATCTCCCACTTTAAAAAAATATATATACTGCTGTATTCCACCAGCATAAAAATTGGTAAATTGCTTACAGGTGACACTCGTTGCAGGGTATGTTACGTTACAGGTCATACGCACGAAAATACCTACATCCGGGTGTTAGGTGGTAAATTTAAACAACGCCATTACCTGCTGATCACTTTCATCACCGCAAGTGTCAATGATAAATGTTTCAATTACTTGTTTAACGATATATAAATGTACATCACTATGTATTTTGTATAAGTGTACATATCAAATAGTTCATTTTTGTTGTTTTATTATAATTTGCATTAGAATTCTAGAGAAGGCCTCAAGGGAGAATAGTCTTGTACTAACTGTGTTACCTTCTGTAAATAAAGTATTATTATTATTATTATTATTACTTATATTTCATGTTTTATGGTGCTATAAAATTTTGGTACTGATAAACTTTTGTTACATGTTGTTGAATGAGTGCATGAATAGCATGAAAATGATTTCTCACAGTCACCCCTATGAGAATTTTCTAATGTTGACAGATATGTATGTATAAAGATGTTGTTGTGATTATGTTCTTTATTACTAATACTTAAATATGTGAAATTAATCAGGCCCTTGGAAAATGCGGTATGGTTGAGCGGATAGACAAAGATAATGATGTTATTGTGGCGTTTGGCAAATCAAAGTGGGTCTTCAATCCATGTTGCTGCATTCCTACACCAAACGGCATCCAAGATGTTATTGACGACGACGATGATGACAGTGACAGTGATGATGATGAAGATAATACAACTGATGATTCCAGCTCAGAAAATGGTGATCTATTAAGTCTTGAGTACATGAGCATAAATACACTGGGGGTCAATCCTCATGGGATGGGGGAGAGGGACATATCCTCCCCACCTTTTGGACAGTGGGATGGTCCGTACCTCCAAATTTATAGTGTTTCATAGTTTGAATTTAATGTGGTGAGTTACTTCTGCAATAGCAAAGATATAATACTGTGCACACAAATTATAAGGAGCAGGACATAGCTCAAATGAAACTGTCGGTCATTGGATTGATCCTTCTCTGGGGACCCATTTGCTGTTTGAGCTTTTTTCCGTTCCAACCAGTGTTTCATAACTTCTTTATCAAAGGCTGAGGTATGTTCCGTCTTATCTGTGGGTCTGTGTATATAAAAGTCACCTTGCTGCTTATCGGAAAGATTAGCCTATTTGGCGGCAGCGGGTTTCCTCTAAATAAATATGTCAAAATGACCATATGATTGACATCCAATAGCCAATGATAAGATTAAAATCCATGTGCTCTAGAGGAGTCGTTAAATAAAAAAAACTTTCCTTTTTTTTTACAAATTATAATGGCATGCAACCATATTATATGATGGTTTTTTTTTTATATCCAGGATGTGTATAGCCCCAAAGGTCATATGTGGTCAGTTTAAAAATACCAGTAGATTACTTTAATTTATAGTATTTTGTAGTTTGAATTTTATGTGGTGAGTTAGTAATTTTGGCACAAATTATCTCCCTTGATAAAAGGACAATGGAAATAGTTTAAAATAGCTTCCTTTAAAGCAAAGTGAAATATAATAACATTTTGTGTTACTGTTTTCGTAAACAGTATCTATAGACACCCACTAAAAGATAAACAAAATATTTTTAAACTTATCATTTTGTATGTTTTAGATGTTTTCATTTCGTCCACGAACAGCATGTTAAAAGCTTTCAAAACCACCATGACTTATCTCCCCTTTTCTCGCCTGAAATCGGCTTATCTGCGACGTCACAGGAGCCATGCATTGCTTGTAACTGACTGTGAAATGGCTTCAACAATTCATTTTCTTTGCCCACAGCTTGCTGTCAACATATATTTTGAGGAAGAAATTGAATTACCGCTGTCACACGCAATTCTTCACGAGTTCTGCAAGGCGAGGGATAAAAGAACACACAGACGGTGCATAAAAAGCCATTTACCCCTCGTGATGCTTCTACAACAAATTTATTTTGTCCACATGTTAAACTGTGTAGTTAATTAATCAAAGTAACGAAAGAGAATAACCATTATGATTAGGCTAACAATTTATTAAGCCTAACAAATGCGTTGACATGGACGCGAACGAAGACACTTGAAAAACAGCGATGCAATTCTGTAATACTATAGTTCTATCAATAAAACAATTTTCAACTGAAAATGTTTGTAACACAAAATTGTCTGAAATATATGTGAATTAGAACGCTTTTAAAAAACCCACCAAAAACGAATGTTGTAAATAAATAATAAAGAACAAGGATATCCACACTAAGAATAACCGATCTCTGGTGGAGGAAAATTCCAGACGCCGAGACGCGGCCATACTATTTACCACCTGGTAGCCTGGGGGAGGTAAAATGTAGCCCCAGGGTGGGGGTTGAGAATGGGGTAGTGGTGGCATGTACAGTAGTTATATTTGGTATACTAATACACCTGAACATTATCTAATTGACCATATAAAAATTATTAATTAAGGCAAAAACATTTTATAAAAAAAATGATTTCATCTCTGGGATTCCAATAATATAAACAGAAACATTTACTCCACCCACTGGTGTATAAGGGTTTTATACAAGGGCAAACAAAATAAAATATTGTTCAACTGCATCTTTCTTTATAAGACTTTTTTTTTCTTTTTCGGAACAACTTCTGTTTCCTTCCATGATTTTAAAATGTACAGATCGTACACAAAACAATATTTTTCAACATGTGCCGAACACAAATGATCACAGGCTTTTGATATGTAAGTACTGTGTCTTAATTAAACACCTTGGAAAGTCAAAGAATGACAGTCCACATACTTTGTATGCTCTGTTTGTACAATTCAATGTGACACACTGAACCACTACCTTTGCCTGGCTCCAGTCAAACAGCGTACAAAATTACAAAATAGCTTATGGAAATTACCGAATGCTTCCGAAAACTATCAAATGCCGTTAAATTTTAATGTCTTATTTTATTTCAAAATCTCCCATTATTACGTGATTTTATTCAAACAAATTGTAAAACTAATTAATTTATAATACTATATTGAATATAATGATCACAAAACTGGCTATATTTCACTTCTGCTTTAAATATTGGAGGGAGGGAAGGGGATAAGACTGAATAGGGGCACCTACAACGTAATAAATGTAAATATAGTTACAAAAAAGGTGCAACAGATTATGGAAGGGCGGGGGGTGGGCAAATACCCCCTTGCCCTTCTTGGCTGCACCCTCCCTCACAGGCCTTTGTTGAGAATCAACAAGTTAGAGGACGCATGCTAGACTACTTTTTACGTCCAATAGCCAATGATAAGATAAAAATCAATGTGATCTAGAGGCATCATTAAATAAAACAAATTTTACTTTATGCCAGATGGTGACTTCAGTGAACAAATGGTTGCACAGCTAATGGGACTACAACTGTTGTTGGGACATCTGAATGACCCGAGAAAGGAAGTGTCTTCAGATGAACTCTTTCAGTCTGCAGCAAATGGTGATGTTGATACTCTCAGCTATCTCTTGAACAACACCAGACAGGAAGTGGTGTGTTGCACATGCTTGGAGCACATATCTACATCAATGTACATCTGGTCTTAACACACGCACACACAAATACACAAACAAATACACTCACAAATACACAAACACACACCACTTTCACACACATGCACACACACACCACTTGCACACACACACCACTTGCACACACCACTTACACACACATGCACACACAGACACACATGCACCACTTGCACACACACACACAACTTACAGACACACACATGCACCACTTACAGACACACACATGCACCACTTGCATATACACATGCAACACTTGCACACACACACCACTTATACACACATGCACCACTTGCACATACACATACACATGCAACACTTGCACACACACACCACTTACACACACATGCACCACTTGCACATACACATACACATGCAACACTTGCACACACACACACCACTTACACACACCTGCACCACTTGCACATACACATACACATGCAACACTTGCACACACACACCACTTACACACAGACACACACATGTACCACTTGCACACACATACCACTTGCACACACATACCACTTGCACACACATGCACCACTTACACACACACACACACCACTTACACACACATGCACCACTTGCACACACATGCACAACTTGCACACACATGCACAACTGGCACATACACATGCAACACTTGCACACACACACCACTTACACACACACACCACTTACACAGACACACACCACATACACAGACACACACATGCACAACTTGCACATACACATGCAACCCTTGCACACACATACCACTTACACACAGACACACACATGCACCACTTGCAAATACACATACACATGCAATACTTGCACACACACACACACCACTTACACACAGACAACACTTACACACAGACACACACATGCACCACTTGCACATAGACATACACATGCAACACTTGCACACACACACACACCACTTACACACAGACACACTCATGCACCACTTACACACACACACACCACTTACACACACATGCACCACTTGCACACGCATGCACCACTTACACACACACACACACACACACCACTTACACACACACACATGCACAACTTGCACACACATGCACCACTTACACACACACAGACACACACATGCACAACTTGCACACACACACACCACTTACACAGACACACACATGCACCACTTGCATACATATGCAACACTTGCACACAGACACATGCAACACTTGCACACACACACACACCACTTACACACACATGCACTACTTACACACGTATGCACCACTTACACACACATGCACCACTTACACACTCATGCACCACTTACACACGCATGCACCACTTACACACACATGCACCACTTACACACAAATGCACCACTTACACACACACCACTTACACACACATGCACCACTTACACACACATGCACCACTTACACACGCATGCACCACTTACACACACATGCACCACTTACACACAAACAGACCACTTACACATGTACCACTTGCACACACATGCACCACTTACACACACACATCACTTACACATGCACCACTTGCACACACACACACACACCACTTACACACACACACACACACACACCACTTGCACACATACAGACACACACATGCACCACTTGCAAACACATGCACCACTTGCACACACACAGACACACACACACACCACTTGCACACACACACACACACACCACTTACACACACATGCACCACTTGCACACACACACACACCATTTGCACACACACAAAAACCACTGTCACACATACAAACACACTCACACACACACACACACACACATACATACACACACACACATGCATGTATATACACACACAAACACACAGAGAGAGGGGAGCGAGAGAGAAAGAGAGAGAGTAAGAGGAGAGAGTGAGAGAAGAGAGAAAGAAGAGAGAGTGATAGAAGAGATAGAGAGAGAGCATGAAACATATAACACACACAGTTTCTGGATCCACTCTTGTGCCTCGACTAAGCTATGGATCCACCCCTAAGTAAAGGTGTACTAACCAGATATTTCTCCATTTTCCTATTTCCTTTTTGTAGGTAAATATGACACACAAAGGACTGACAATGCTGGTGATAGCATCACATGAGGGTCACATGGATGTTGTCACGATACTTCTTGAAAATGGTGCCGACATTGAGAAAACAGATGACAAGAAGAACACCCCACTGTCTGCTGCTATTCTTGGGTAAATGCCTATTCACACAAACACTAAGCAACTGGTTCATCAAAGGCTGTGGTATGTGCTGTCCTGTCTTGCTGATTATCAGAAAGAGTAGCCTATATGGTGGCAGAGGATTTCCTCTAAAACATATGTCAGAATGACCATATGATTGACATCCAATAGCCGATGATTACTTGTAGATAAAATTCAATGTGCTCTAGAGGCGTTGTTAAATAAAACAAACTTTACTTTTTTACCAAAATGCGTGTTGAACAATCCATAATTCAATCATTTAAAAAACATAATAAAGATGTGACTCTTTGTTTTGTATCATGTTAGAGAGCTTGATGCCAGAAGGAACATGATGTTTATACAAGATACCTCCAAGTGCTACTGTCCTAGATAACTCTTTGTTTAGTGTCATGTCAAACACATGCCTATGTTTTATTAAAACATCTATTCTTTCATGTAGGGAACAGCCAGGCGTTGCTAAATTGCTCCTGGATAAAGGTGCAAGTGTTAAGACGACTAACAAGCAGAAAAGAACTCCTCTGCATTTAGTTGCTACAGCTGAAGATGGGATGAAGAGAGTGGCATCCATCATCATACAGAAGGGTTGCTTAGTAAATGCTCAGGTGAGAATCGGTCTTACAACTTTCAATCATTAACTTGTGATCTTCATCCACGATGTATGTCATTCAGTCTCCGACTTGTCATAGTTAACTCTTTGTGTAGCCCCATGGCAAAGTACTTTATGCAATATAGAAAATGTTTAGACAAGATCCCTCCATGTGCTGCTGTCCTTGGTAACTCTTAGTGTAGCTCCATGACAAAGTACTTGATGCAATATTGAAAATGTTTAGACAAAATCCCTCCATGTGCTACTGTCCTTGGTAACTTAGTGTAGCTCCATGATAAAGTACTTGATGCAATATTGAAAATGTTTAGACAAAATCCCTCCATGTGCTACTGTCCTAGGTAACTCTTTGTGTAGCTCCATGATAAAGTACTTGATGCAATATAGAAAATTTTAGACAAAATCCCTCCATGTGCTGCTGTCCTTGGTAACTCTTAGTGTAGCTCCATGACAAATTACTTGATGCAATATAGAAAATATTTAGACAAAATCCCTCCATGTGCTACTGTCCTAAGTAACTCTTTCTTTAGCATCATGTCAGAGTGCTTGATGCCAGAAGGAACATGATGTTTATACAAGATACCTCCAGGTGCTACAGATCTAGGTAACTCTTTCTTTAGCATCATGTCAGAGTGCTTGATGCCAGTAGGAACTTGATGTTTATACAAGATACCTCCAGGTGCTACAGACCTAGGTAACTCTTTGTTTAGTGTCATGTCAAAATGCTTGATGCCAGAAGGAACATGATGTTTACATGAGATATCTCCATGTGCTACTGTCCTAGATAACTTTGTTTAGTGTCATGTCAAAATGCTTGATGCCAGAAGGAACATGATGTTTATACAAGATACCTCCAGGTGCTACAGACCTAGGTAACTCTTTGTTTAGTGTCATGTCAAAGTACTTGATGCCAGAAGGAACATGATGTTTATACAAGATGCCTCCAGGTGCTACAGACCTAGGTAACTCTTTATTTAGTGTCATGTCAAAATGCTTGATGCCAGAAGGAACATGATGTTTACATGAGATACCTCCATGTGCTACTGTCCTAGATAACTCTTTGTTTAGAGTCATGTCAAAGTACTTGATGCCAGAAGGAACATGATGTTTACATGAGATACTGCCAAGTGCTACTGACCTAGATAACTCTTTATTTAGTGTCATGTCAAAATGCTTGATGCCAGAAGGAACATGATGTTTATACAAGATACCTCCAAGTGCTACTGACCTTGGTAACTCTTTGTTTAGTGTCATGTTAAAGTACTTGATGACAGAAGGAACATGATGTTTACATGAGATACCACAAAGTGCTACTGACCTTGGTAATTCTTTGTTTAGTGTCATGTCAAAATGCTTGATTCCAGAAGGAACATAATGTTTATACAAGATACCTCCAGGTGCCACTGACCTAGATAACTCTGTTTTGTGTCATGTCAGATACCTTCAAGTGCTACAGACCTAGGTAACTCTTTGTTTAGTATCATGTTGAAGTACTTGATGCCAGAAGGAACATGATGTTTACACATCACAAGATACCTCAAAGTGCTGCTGTCCTAGGTAACTCTTTATTTAACTTTATGGACAAAATAGTTATTGTATATTGAAAACAAGGTAAATAACAGGAGAAAGGACAATGCCTCACTTTGTTCCCCCTCCTCCAACTAGACATGGCTCTACTGTTTGGATTGTTTCTGTGAGACAGTGATAGTACAATAAAATTATATTTAACTATCATCAGCTTATAACAATTTTTAAATATACTCTGAAAACAAATAAGAGCGAGATGTACCTAAAGTGGTAGCGTGTCTGCCTGTGAAGCAGTTTGTCATTGGATCGATCGTTTTCAGTAGAACTATTTACAACCATTGGTCCACAACTTGTTCACCAAAGGCCACAGTATGTGCTGTCCTGTCTGTAAGATGGTTCATTTAAAAGATCCCTTGCTGCTTATTGGAAAGTGTAGCCTATATGGCAGCAGCAGGTACCCTCTAAAGAAATATGTCAGAATGACCATATGATTGACGTCCAATAGCTGAAGATAAGAAAAACAATCAATGTGCTCTAGAGGTGTCGTTACATAAAACAAACTTTACTTTATATGTCAGAATGACCATATGATTGATGTCTAATAACCGATGGTAAGATAAAAATAAAGGTGCTCTAGAGGCGTCGTTAATTGAAAACAAATACGATTTTAATTTTGATTGTGATGTTATGGTTGTTGTTACCATTAGGATGATGATGGTGACACTGCATTACATGATGCCATCCAGAACGGAAACAGTGATATTGTTGAAGTCTTGTGCAGTGTTCCCAGCATCGACTTCAAGATATACAACCAAGCAGGATTTCTTCCTCTACAATTGGCTGCGCTACGAGACAGAGCCTCGTAAGTAATATGTGAAAAGAATACAAGGCTCAAAATTCATTTTCAAGATTTAGAAGCAATAGTTGTCTGTCAGATTTTAAGTGATTACATTAAATTTTGTATACTAACAGTCCAACATCTGGCCTTAACATACACACACAAATACACACACCACTTGCATGCACACACACACGCACGCACGCACGCACGCACACACACACACACACACACCACTTTCACACACATGCACCACTTTCACACACACACATTATTTATGCTGGCTTTGTTGTCTCTGGCTCCTTGAAGAACTTAAAAAAAATCAAATTCCCAACAATTTGAGGGTACAGGGTCGAACCCTCAGAAAATTTAGGGTACAGAATTTTACCCTCATTAATATTTATCTTGAAATATAGAATTTATTCATATCATAATGGGTGAATGATGGTGTAGCTCTGGCAAGTGGCTGACAGCTAGGCATCACGTATCCCATTGCATCATCATTTGACTAAAGCAGTACTTCAAAGCATGGGCATAAATTCTGGAGAAGGTGGTGGGGGTGGGTACACATTCCACCACCACTTTTAGAATGTTGGGAAAGGGGGCAACGCCTATATAATTA
Organism: Symmetromphalus regularis; assembly: GCA_032355785.1. NCBI lineage: Eukaryota > Metazoa > Mollusca > Gastropoda > Neomphalida > Neomphalidae > Symmetromphalus > Symmetromphalus regularis. The sequence goes on along the minus strand of JAULBS010097294.1, from coordinate 217 downwards.
TGCCCCCACTTTTGGCTTCGAAAAATTGAAATTCAAATGTCTAAATAAAACTCTTTTTCAGTACTTCTCTTTATGATATCAATGTAACACTTAGCCATACGGTCTTAGTGCAAATATACCGAAGTACACAGTATTTCTCGTTATGATATCAATGTAACACTTAGCCATACGGTCTTAGTGCAAATATACCGAAGTACACAGTATTTCTCGTTATGAT
>JAULBS010097283.1:0-16563 GCA_032355785.1 Symmetromphalus regularis | reverse complement strand
ATAATATATGTTTTCATTATTAAACTTATAATTTATTCTTTTTATTAAACTTATAATGTATTCTCATTATTAAACTTATAATGTATTCTCTTTATTAAACTTATAATGTATTCTCTTTATTAAACTTATAATATATGTTTTCATTATTAAACTTATAATTTATTCTTTTTATTAAACTTATAATGTATTCTCATTATTAAACTTTTAATGTATTCTCTTTATTAAACTTATACTTTATTCTTATTATTGAACTTAAAATGTATTCTCATTATTAAACTTATATTCTTGTTATTAAACTTGTAAAACACATTGTGATTTTCTGTGTAAAATACATTGTGATTTTATGTGTAAAATATATTGTGATTTTCTGTGTAAAATACATTGTGATTTTCTGTGTAAAATATATTGTGATTTTCTCTGTAAAATATATTGTGATTTTCTGTGTAAAATATATTGTGATTTTTTCTGTAAAACACATGATTTTCTCTTTAAAATACATTGTGCTTTGCTCTGTAAAATACATTGTGATATTCTGTGTAAAATACATTGTGATTTACTCTGTAAAATACATTGTGATTTTCTCTGTAAAATACATTGTGATTTTCTCTATAAATACATTGTGATTTTCTCTGTAAAATTCATTGTGATTTTCTTTGAAAAATACATTGTGATTTTCTCTGTGAAATACATTGTGATTTTCTATGTAAATACATTGTTTGTGATTCTCTGTGTAAACACATTGTGATTTTCTGTGTAAAATACATTGTGATTTTCTCTGTGAAATAATTTGTAATTTTCTTTCTCAATACATTGTTTGTGTTTTTCTGTGTAAAATACTTTGTGATATTATTTGTAAAATATGTTGTGATTACAGGAGTGCCCAGTTGGTCAAGTACCTAATGGAGGTCAGACTGCGTGTGTTGACTGTACAGCTGGGACATATCGAAATTCCTCTGATACAACATGCCAGACATGTCCTAAAGGTAAAATAGAAAATGCTGCTTCAGAACCAGAAGGGTGTTAAGGTGGGGTAGCAGGTAATGAAGAAAAGGGCCAAAATCTGTTTCTCACCTAGACACAAGTTTTATGTGGAATATCTTTTGATTTCAAGATAAATGTGGAACTTCAACTTGCCCACATCCATATTGGTTTGGGCATTTCCCCCCACCACCCCCCACCACCCCCGGATTCCGCGCCTTAAGAGGAAGGCACCTAATCCGAGGCGGAAAAGTGACAAAAAAATAAAGAGAGAGAAAAATCTAAGTAGTTGATACGAACTATTGTATTAAAAATACTTACTTTATTGGCTAATCCTTAGCACCTAACAATTTATTTTCACTTCTGTTTGATATTTAATTAAATTTTGACTGTCTGGTGAGGTTTTTTAGTTTTTGACTAAGAATTTTGATGCTCGGTTGAAACGTTGAAATTGATTTGGAGCAATTTCCATCACCAATTTTGCCTAAACAAAAGAGTGAGTCTAGACTATTTAGAAAAAACTTAAATGTGGAATAGGTTCAGAAACCTATATACACCCTTTGTGCACCAGATGTAGCTCACTTAGGGGCATTCAGTAATACCAGTAAGTGCCAAACTCAGACTTCCACCCTTTTGGTTCTGAAGTAGCAATAATCAAATACTCAAACATTTTTAATACATAGTCATCAGGGGCACAACGGCAAATATGAGTTTCCTCAGCAAATGCTTCAAAGCCTTGGTGAAATTCGACCCATGCATATATATACATATTTTAGTGTAAACTATATTTAGAGTTGTGCATTTTGAAATGTTTATTATTCTCTGAATTTTGTGTTTAAACTTTTGAATGGCAAATAAAAAATGCAAATTAATCAACAAATATTGTGAATTTTACAAATTTCTACCAGTTTAATTTTGTACACTGGCCTTGACCCACCACTCTTTAATCTATAAACTTGCTCTATAAATGTGAAAAGGTTCATAATTTTGAAATGCTAATGAAAACAATACATTTTTCCTTATCAAATAATCACAAAATGACCACAAAGTAAGTGTAACCGTATATTATTTCTGAATATTTAGCATTCAGGTTACATGGTCAAAGAATTCATTACTATATTGAATATTTCAGATTTTTGTAATCACTGTTTCATAAATGTACTTTGATTTTATACCAGATAGTACAAGAATAGTAATATGATTTTAAATGATCATTTCTGATAAAGAAATAATCCTGTTAATTGCATATGCAATTAAGAAGATTCTACTGTATTTCTGATTTTTGTGATCACTGATTGATAAATGTACTTTGATGATTTTATACCAGATGGTAAAAAAATAGTAACATGATTTTAAATAGGTATTTCTGATGAAGGAATAATCCTGTTAATTGCATAAAATATTTGAGTAAAATGCCTGTGAGTATTCTATTGTATAATTTTTAAAATCTAATTGTTATTTTTAGGTTCTAAATGTCCAAACAGTAAGATGAGTGCACCAATCACTTGTCCAAGTGGAGAGTACCAAACATCAACCGGTCAGACGTCCTGTAACGACTGTCCAGCAGGGTCCGAGTGCTCGGACACAACCACAGCCAGTCAGTGTCCAGCTGGTCAGTTTGCCCCCAGCAGAGCTGTTAACTGTACAAGCTGTTCTTCAGGTAATGTCTGGTAGAACAAATAAAACATATTAGTAGTAAAATGATATACAAGGAGTGATCAATTTTTTTCATCATTTTCATGAGCATACAAAACATACTTTTTTTCTGAACCCCCTCTCCCCCACCCCAAAAAAAAAGTGTACAAACTGAAAAGAAAAAAAATGATGATTTTGCTGATAGTATTATCATCATTTTTTTATTATTTTGAAAAGCATACATTTCCCTTTAACCCCCTGCCCCCCAAAGTACGTTTTGTATGCTCGTGTAAATGATGAAAAAATGGATGACCCCTAACATTGTCACATTATTAATAAAAGTTTTCGTTTTTTTTCAGTGAAGATGATGTTTATCCCTAATTTTCTAGAAATTAATAAGAAAAACTGCAAAATTAAATAGAATTGCAGAAACTGAAATATGCCTAAATTTACCTACAAGGGTGGATACATAAATTTTGAAAGGGGGCAGTAGTTTTGGAGAGTGGTTCAGTAGATATTTTTCAGTTCAGTTCTATTTAATTATATTAATTTTCTCTCTTTTTTTCAGAGAAAGCCGTTCTAGTTATAGAATATTATATTTTTTGGAATCACAGGTCTTACTCTTTCATCTGCAATATCATATATTCTTAAGATCTTAATTAATTTTTGTTTCAGTTTGTATACGTGTCTGTTGGGATTTAAATTATACCAAATACATGTATGTGGTTTCTTTAATTTGTAAATTTTAAAGTGTTGTAATTTCTGTAAATTGAATATTCATCATTTTCATAAGGCTTGGGAGATAGTAATACAGTTGGTGATGTTATTTTAAGGGGTAATATCACAGGTTACTACTATATTTCAATATTCCGCATTATACCCCACCATTTTTGAGTAAAAATTCTGTCTAAACATAAAAATACCCAACCTTATACATTTTATTTTATAAAGACATAAACATGTTAATTAAATTTAAATAAATGTGTTTTATTATATAAACACATACAAAATGTATTAGATTTAAATACATGTAGTTTTATTATATACATTTGTAAACATTAATTTGTTAATTAAATTTAAATACATGGTTTTATTATATAAACACACAAATATATTAGATTTAAATATATGTGATTTTGTTATATAAACACATAAATAAACATGTTAATTAAATTTAAATACATGTGGTTTTATTATATAAACACAATAAATAAATGTACTAATTAGATTTAAATACATGTTTTATTATATAAACACAATAAATAAATATGGTAATTAAATTTAAAATCATGTAGTTTTATTATATAAACACATAAATAAATGTATTAATTGAATTTAAATATATTTGTTTTATTATATAAACACATAAATAAATATATTAATTAGGTTTAAATACATGTAGTTTTATTATTTAAACACATAAATAAATATAAAAAAAATTATGTTAATTAAATTTAAATGCATGTCATTTTATTATATAAATAAATAAGTTGATTAAATTTAAATACATATAGTTTTATTATATAAACACTTATTAAATAAATGTATTAAATAGAAGTTATTAAACAAGTTGCCATTTATTATCAAATTTATGTCCCAAGTGAAATAATTTTTCTTTGTCACGACAAGACAATTTTATTCTAGGAATAAGATATCTATTCCAGTTTTAATCAAGGACCCAGTACTTGTTTCCACCTGAAATTATATTCCACCCATAATAATGTATTCAGGGATCAATTATTGTTGACAAATGCCAACTCAACCCTGAAATTACTACTGTCAGTAGAAGTGGGAAATATTATTTATTATTAGCTGTGGTTTGTTATATGTCACACTGACATAATTATATTATTTTTGTGTGGTTAACTTTATAAAAATACTTTATTTAATATTTATAGGTTGTTAAACGAGTTTCCATTTCGTATCATGTTTATGTCCCGACGGAAATAATTTTTAATTGTCACAAGCTTTATCAAGTGACAATGAAAATTATTTCACAAGGGACATAAACATGATGCGAAATGGAAGCGAGTTTAATATCTTATTTATTACCCATTATCAATTTTTAGTTAAATTTGAAAAAAAAAACACCTAACAACAACAAAAATGAAACCAATCATTTTACTTTTTTGGAAACAAACTATGCGAAATAATATGATGTCGTATGACGTCAAAAGTGTTACATACCAGTATGATGTAGTACATGGACGTAACACTTTGAGACGTAACTAAATATGTTGAGCCATATGGTTAATAAAAAATGTTATTATTTACATTCTCTTTATCATTATTTTTTATATATGATTATTTGCACATACTTGCTGTTTAGGGTGTGCTTTGAAACTTTTCTGTTTTCTTTTATACTGGGTTTTATTTAATTGTTTAATTCCTGTTGACATTGCTATTTTCACTGTGTATTCTCTGAGTTTGTGGGGAAACAGTACTGCTTTGAAATGTTTCAATTTTCTTATATTTAATTGTTTAATTCCTATTGATGTTGCTGTTTTCATTGTGTATTCGCTGTGTTTGTGGAAAATAGGAACATATTGATTGTTTTGACATTTTTCAATTTTTTTTATTTAATTCCTGTTGATGTTTTCACTGTGTATTCTCTGTGTTTGTGGAAATAGGAACACACTGATTGCTTTAAAAAAATTCACTTTTATTTAGTGGTTTAATTCCTGTTTTCCCTGTGTATTCTCTGTGTCTTTAAGAATCAATGATTTATTTGAATCAGATAAATTAATCCCTAAATAAATTACAGTTTGAAAGATCGTTTCATAAATGTTTGAGACATTGAAATGAAAGATCCTATCTCTTTTATTTTTACTACTTTGTATGATGTATTAGTTTATTTGTTTATTTCTTATCCCCAAACCTTTTGTTGGTATAGGAACATACAGTATAGAGGGTGCTGCTAACTGTACATCATGTGACCCAGGATACGACTGTTCTACAAACAACATAGCTCCATCAAAATGTGTAGCCGGAACATATAATCCGGGTGGAAATTTGGAATGTTTAGTGTGTCCTATAGGAACCTATAGCATAGAGGGCGCTGCTAACTGTACATCATGTGACCCAGGATATGATTGCTCTGCAAATAATGTAGCTCCATCAAAGTGCATAGCTGGAACTTATAATCCGGGTGGAATCCAGGGATGTTTAACATGTACTATAGGAACCTATAGTATAGAGGGCGCTGCTAACTGTATGTCATGTGACCCAGGATATGACTGTTCTGCAAACAACATAGCTCCAGCAAAGTGTATAGCCGGTACATTCAATCCTGGGAGATATGAAGGATGTTTAGTGTGTCCTGCAGGAGCTTACAGTATAGAGGGCGCTGCTAACTGTACGTCATGTGACCCAGGATATGACTGTTCTACAAATAATATAGCTCCATCAAAGTGCATAGCTGGAACTTATAATCCGGGGGGATATCAAGGATGTTTAGTCTGTCCCCCAGGAACCTATAGTATAGAGGGCGCTGCTAACTGTATGTCATGTGACCCAGGATATGATTGCTCTACAAATAATGTAGCTCCTTCAAAGTGCATAGCCGGAACTTATAATCCAGGTGGAATCCAGGGATGTTTAACATGTCCTATAGGAACATACAGTATAGAGGGCGCTGCTAACTGTACGTCATGTGACTCAGGATATGACTGTTCTGCAAACAACATAGCTCCATCAAAGTGCATAGCTGGAACTTATAATCCGGGCGGAAACCAAGGATGTTTAACATGTCCTATAGGAACCTATAGTATAGAAGGTGCTGCTAATTGTACATCATGTGACCCAGGATACGACTGTTCTACAAACAACATAGCTCCATCAAAATGTAGTGCAGGATCTTATAACCCTGGAGGCAATAAGGGATGCTTGTCTTGTACTGCAGGTACTAATTTATTGCATTCAGTATACAAAACATGTATATAAAACATGTTTGTAGTGCATGGAGGTACTAATTTGTGTCACTCAGTATACAAATAATATTTGTTCTGCATGGATGTACTTTAAGTATAATGCTTTAGGATTATAGAATTCACATTGTGTACTTCATGGAATTAGTCATTTGTTTAATTCAGTATACAGATTTCATATTGTACTACATGTACATAGCAGTACTAATTTGTTTCATTCAGTATACAAATAATTCTTGTACTGCATGGATGTACTAATCTGTTCAACTAGGATTATAGAATTCATATTTGTACTTCATGGAGGTAGTAATTTGTTTCATTCTGTATACAAATTTCATAGCAGTACTAATTTGTTCATTCAGTATACAAATAATTTTTGTACTGTATGGAGGTACCACTTTATTTCATTCGGTATATAAAATTTGTGTTTGTACTGCACGAATATACTAATTGTTTTGTTCAGTATACAGAATTCATGTTTGTATTACATGGAGGTAGTAATTTGTTTTTTTTGGCATTCAAAACATATTTGCACTATATGGAGATAATCCATTTTGTTCTGTGTACCATATTAATTTTTGTAATGTATAGAGGAAATAATTTATTCAGTATACAAAATTTATGTATGTAGTGCTTGAAGGTATTAATTTGTTTTATTGAGTATATAGAATTAATCTTTTTACTGCATGGAAGTAGTGATTTCTTTCAGTACATAGAATTCATGTTTGTACTGCATGTAAATATTAATTTGTTTCGTTCAGCTTACAAAACATGTTTCTACTACATGGAGGTAATAAGTGGGTTTTTTATCAGTATTCAAAATACATTTTTGTATAGTATGAAAATACTAATTTGTTTTGTTCAGTATATGAAATTAACATTTATACATTATGGAGGTATTAATTTGATTCATCCATTATAAAATATGTTTCTGCTGCATGGAGGTTTTATTTTGTCCAGTATACAATTTTAATTTGTTTCTGAAAGAGGTTCTATAATAAATTTGTTTTATCAGATATGCGAATTGTATCCCCATCAGTGTATATACGTGTCAGTAAAGTTCACGCTATGCCTCAAGGTATATCCCATACACCCCAAGGCTATGAGTAAAAAAAAATATTGCGTCAGTTTCTCAATTTCTGTGCACTGAGAGGCATGCAGGTACACTGTACACTGATTTATTTTAAAATGTTTAATTTAACCATATTATGAACCCCTTATAGCCAATATTTGTTTTTTGTGTTGGGGGGTTTGCTGTATATGTTTGTTTTTGTTTTTTTGTTTTTTCCCGTGTCTAGTGGTATACATTTACTTTTTTTTTTTAATGTCAAGATCATATAAATATACTTTATTTAAAATATTGCATTACTGAGTGAGTGTATGTGGCCTATATTTTATTTTGAAGGATATTGTCAATGATTTTTAAGTATTAACCTAATATGTCTTTCTAGTGCTCCAGGTACAGTGTTCACCAGCACTCTTAACAAGGATATTACTCTTAAAGTGGCATCATAGATTGTCTTTTTAGTGTTTGCCAACAATCCAAAACAGACAGCGTGGATGTCAATCAAGTGTTCAAAAGTACTACTCTTAACTACACACAGTCTGTTAACATGTGAATAAACAATGAATGTGTTGAAGTATCTTGAAGAAACTATCCTTTTCTCTTAAAATAATGATGTGAATGAGACCACTACTTTTTTATAGTTATTTATTCTTGTCCAGCCAACTGGTAGAAAGGTGTTAGAAAGCTAGCCAGGTGCAGATGCAGATTTCTGAAAGAGATGTGTCCAAATGTGATGGATGAAGAGGACTGGAGAAAAAATTGTTAATTTTCATGTCCTTCCATTTGGAAAAGGCAAAAAAAAAAAAATATATATATATATATATGAGAAAAGGGGAGGGTCCGCATGCCCTGGACCTCTCTCTGGATCTGCTACTGCTAGCATTCATGTATGCCCCAAGACAGTAATCTGCTGTTTTCGTTGATTAGTCTCATTATTAATGAGGTAGACAGCCATTATGATGTTCATGTTCACACTTACATGTACATGTATATCACAAAATTTGCAAGATATTATATATTAATTTATAAGTTGTAGAAGCATCACGAGGGTTAAATGGCTTTTTATGCACCCACTGTGTATTCTTTTACCCTGAGCCTAATGGTTGCACCAGCCCCTGGGTAGTGGCATCCACCTACCCATCTTTACAAGTTGTTTTCTCGGTCCTGTGGCAAAATATATGTATATTGTTTACACATGGTGCCTTATTACTTCTTTTTCAAGTTGTTATCTTTGTTGTGTGGCCTGAGTAACTCAAATAAATGTCTTGTCTTGTCTTGTCTTGCCTTGCCTTGCCTTGCCTTGCCTTGCCTTGCCTTGTCTTGTCTTGTCTTGTAGTTGATCTTGCCTATTGCTTGTCTTTATCTTGATGGACAGATGTTTTAGATGTTTTTAATTAAGATATAACCATCGCATATTCCAGATATACCTCATAGTATATTTCATTATATACTTCATGTACTTCATCATATACTTCATTGTATACTTCATCATGTACTTCAGCTTCAACTTCATTGTATACTTCATATACTTCATCATGTACATCATATATTTCATCATATACTTCATCATGTACTTCATCATTACATCATGTGTTTCGTCATGTACTTCAGCATATACTTTCATATACTTTATCATATACTTTGTGTGTTTCATCATATATTTCATGTGTTTCATCATATACTTCATCATTACTTCATGTGTTTCGTCATGTACATGTACTTCAGCATATACTTCATATACTTTATCATATTCTTTGTGTGCTCCATCATATACTTCATGTGTTTCATCATATACTTCATCATATGCTTCATGTAGAATGTACTTCATCATGTAGTTGATCATATACTTCATATAGATGACATCATCTAATGCTGTTTAGCAAAGTTTGTAGTTAAGTGATCTTCATTTCTTGTAGAAGACAGTAGATAACATGGTGGATGTTTCTAATAATAATACTTTCAAATTGTATTTATTCAATTAAAATATTACAAACACAATTAGTTTCTGTTTTAAAACAATCTGACCGATCTCTCTTTATTTTCATAAACTACTAATAGGTGTATTATGCATATTTATTCTTTGTATTTCAGTTATCATCAAATAAAAGATAATATTTCTTTTTCTTCTTGCCAGGTTGTAATAATAGTGTGAACAGTTGTTTCATTCCCATATACATGTAGTTTGCACAAGTCTAATTGTAATTAACCAATTTTTCATTTACAAGCAGTCATTTTATAAATGGGTTACACAAAATGAAATGGGTTACTTAATGTTTTTGTGCATAAGCTGTTCATGGGTTATGCAAATTTTCAATTCTAACAGGCCTGCTTGTTGAAAGTTGTAGTTTTTTTAATAATACTAATTTATATCATTTTCTTGTAGAAAGTAGTAGTACATTTTAATTGTTATAATAATGATAATTTATATTATTTTCTTGTAGAAGATAGTAGATAACACTAGTTATCTTTAAAAAAATTTTTTTTTTTTTTTTTTTTGTTGAAGATGGCCAAAGATGTCCTTCATGTAGTTGTTTTTAATATAAATAACATAAGCACATTGACATTTTACTAGTGTATATAATAAATATCTATGGCATGTATTTCAGCTATTATGAAACCAAGGATAATTAAATGAAAAAGACAAAATTGTTTGGTTTTGGTTACATGTAAATGTGGGTCTTTATATAAATGTATTGTGGCTTTGCTTGTATATAATACTTAATGTTTTAAGCAGCTAAACAAGAGAAACAAAAATAGCCTTTTATGAAAAATGGCTGCTTAATACAAGTATTACATGTATATTACATGATTTGAAAAAAAAAAATCCAGGAGGTGATCCCATAATACAAATAATTGCTTTGTAAAAGTGACTGTTCTTATTTTACATGGAAAATAATGTTATTGATTTCTAATGTCTCTTTGTGTAAATAATGATTTTCATGGTGGGTTTATTAGTTATTTGTATGTGTATTTTACAGGTACTATTTTGATAATTGCTTTGATACACTTTATAATTGAATCAGTCTTAACAATTGCAAGTTTTTTTTCAGCTGTACAGATTTTGATGATTGTGTCTTTACAGTATTAATTTTTGTGATTTGTATTTGGTGTGTATTTATACATTATTGTTGATTCTATATACTCATCTTATTTCAGTGTTAAGTTAATTACATGTAACGATATACATTTTAATTAATGTTTCATATCCATCATTCAATTATGTTTAGGTTTTTTTTTAAATTATATTTATTATCCATCATTCATTTACATAAAATTTATTTAATATATCTTCCAGTTTGTAGTATATCTTGCATTATTGATTTTCACAAATGTGATACTTTCTGGCAGGTCATTATAGCAATGCAGGGGCTGGGAGCTGCACGATATGTCCAGCAGGAAAGAACTGTTCAGACCCTACGTCAAACCCACCGGACTGCCCAGCAGGAACTTTCAGTGCAGAAGGTGATGCCAGTTGCTCTAACTGTGCTACAGGATACTATAGTCCAGGAGCAGTTGCAGCTTGTACTATATGCCCTGCTGGCAAAGACTGCACAAACCCAGCCCTCGATTTAGCCTCTCTCCCAGACTGTGCAGCAGGAACTTTCAGTGCAGTAGGCAATGCTGGTTGTACCAACTGTTTCAGTGGCTATTACAGTTCTGCAGCTGCCTCATCGTGTTCTGTTTGTCCAGGAGGTAAAAGCTGCACTGGTGATGTACTTGCAGACTGCAATCCCGGAACATTTAGCAAGCAAGGCGAAACGATCTGTAGTACATGTCTTTCTGGATATTACAGTAATGCTGCAGCTACTACATGTACCATCTGTCCTGCTGGAAAGAACTGCTCAGATCCAGCTGTAACTGGTTCTGTGCCAGATTGTCCTGTAGGAACATTTAGTAATGAAGGAGACTCTGGCTGTACACAGTGTGATGCTGCCTCCTATAGCTCAACTGGTTCTACATCTTGTACACTCTGCCCAGCAGGTCAGAGCTGTAGTGGTGACACAGTAGCAGACTGCACTGCTGGAACATTCAGCAAGGCAGGAGAAACAGCTTGTAGTCCATGTCTTTCTGGTTATTACAGCAAGATCAAAGCGGGATTATGTACAGTTTGTCCTGGTGGTTACAACTGTACAGACTCTGCAGTAACAGGAACTGATCCTCCTCAATGTCCTGCTGGAACATACAGCAATGAAGGTGATACAGGTTGCACTTCCTGTGAAGCTGGTTACCATAGTGACACTGGTGCAACCAGCTGCTCAAAGTGTCCAGCTGGACGTGACTGTACAGACTCTTCCCTAGCAACAGCTGACCTACCAACCTGCACCCCAGGAACATTCAGCAAGGAAGGTGATGTTGGCTGTCAACCATGTGCTGCTGGTTATTACAGTTTGGCTGAAGCAGCAATTTGTATCATCTGCCCTGCAGGAAAGGATTGCAGTAATGTGGTTGCCATAACAACAGCCCCACCAGATTGTAGTTCAGGATCTTTCAGCATAGAAGGGGATTATGGCTGCACTAACTGCCCCATAGGTAGAACTGCATGTGGACAAACTCTGTTGTTTTAATTAGTTTTCTAACTGCATGTGAAGCACTTAACATCAGCACAACCATACTGCACAAGATATAGTAGATTTTATTTTGTAGTGGGTTGATTCTTTAATTATGTCTAAACAGAATGTATGAAGTACTTACAACTGAGTTTTATTACATAATTAACATTAATTTGTAGTGGATTTATTTTAATTAGGTCTAAACAAAATGTATGAAGTACTTACATTTGAGTTTTATTACGTAATTTATTACTTCAGAACCAAAAGGATGTAAGTCTGGGTTTGGCACTTAGTGGTATCACTGAATGTCCCTAAGTGAGCTGCATCTGGTGCACAAAGGGTGTATATAGGTTTCTGAAGCTATCCCATATTTATCTTAAAATCAAAAGATACTCATAAAACTTGTGTCTAGGTGAAAAACAGTTTTTGGCCATTTTCCTATTTTATGTTAGCCCAACATCATGTCCCAGGTCTGTTTGTCATCTGGGACATGATAGACATGTCCGTCAACATCAAAGACCATCGACCACGTTAGTGAAACTTTGTCAGGCGCTGCAAGAGGAGTGGAACAGACACCCTCATTGGGAGACTCGTCGACTGAATGAATGTCTGACACATTGTGGCGTTATCACCCACTACTGATAAAAAAAATAGCAACTTTCAAATTTTACTTCTGACCCCAATCTCCCTTCAAGATCTTTGGCGGTCATAAAACCGACTAATACTGAACTACCAGTTGTATTAATAGTTTGTCCAATTAATTCACTATCATCATATAACTTTTCCCCACAGCTAATATACCTTACAATTTTGGCAATTGTAAATTCTTGTTCATCTACTTTTTTTGAAGAGTATATATTGTATTAAACAGTGGTGTAGGACTGTAACATATGTTAAAAGTATGTCAAACATGCTAGGTACATGTCTGTGGTTTTCTGCATTTATTATTTTTGTTTACAGCGCACCTATATATCATTGTATAGTAAACCCAGCACTTCAAGTAATAAGTTCTAACTGCATGAATTAATTATTTTATTTATAGAACACATAACTCTTATGTTAACATTACCCTATTTTATTATTTAACAAAATTAGTTACATTTTATAGTATACTGTAATTCAGGAAATTAACATGAACAGAATGTTAATGTGAAAAATGCGTCCAGGTGCAGTTCGCAATAATATAATGTTACTAACATTTCGTGCCACATTTATGAAACACATACTCAAACAACAAACAAAAAACGACTACCCCCCGCACCCCCCCCCCACCCCAATACATGCACACACACAACATAAACTTGCAACGAACTTAACTATTGGCAACAACGTGTTTCTGGTTATTGATACTACTTTCTAAAAACCATGAACGACAACTACAACTATTGCTTTAAAATGACCTCATTTTTATTTCTGTGAAGATGGAGCAGGATGTAGCTTAAACAGTAGCGTGTCCACCTGTGAACCAGTTGGTGGTCGGATTGATCCTTCTCATTGGACCCATTTGCAGTTTGGACTATTGTGATCCACAACTGGTTCATCAAAGGCTGTGGTATGTGCTGTCCTGTCTGTGGAATGGTGCATATAAAAGATCCCTTGCTGCTTATCAGAAAAGAGTAGCCTAGGTTGCAGCAGTGGGTTTCTTCAGAATGACCATATGATTGACATCCAATAGCCGATGATAAGATAAAAATCAATATGCTACAGAGACGTTGTTAAATAAAACAAACTTTACTTCTGTGAAGACATTAGAAACAGTCTCAACCACTTTCTGACTTGCTGTAATTTAATGTCACGTTAATTTCCTGAATTACAGTACATGTATATGTATATTAAGTATTTAAAATATATGAATTAATATACTTAAAAAATTATAATCCCACACTTTCATCAACACATTTAATACTTTTTAAATATTTATTGTAATTTAATTTATTTACTGATTAATTACTAGATTGTTAGCCCGAGTTTCTGATGCATCACAGCTTTGTTATTACTGATATCTGTAATAACAAAGCTGTCAAGCACTAGAAATTCAGTCTACTAGATTGTTAGTTAATGCATGTTACATTACACCTTTCAATGTCTATTATTTTACATTACACCTTTCAATGTCTATTATTTTACATTACACCTTTCAATGTATATTATTTTACTCTTGATAAAGTTTATATTTTACAAATGAAACATCATCTTTCTTTTTATTTGTTTTACGGTATGTACATGTACATGTAGTGGATGGTGTTATTTGTAATTTAATTAAGTATTCCATAAATCAAGAGAATGAAATTTAAAATATATAATAACATGTATGTTAATTTATATAATAATTTATGTACATTTATTTTTTAAAGTCAGAGCCAAGGGCATCAAGTTAAATTTCAGAAATAAAACCTCGTTGTTTAGAAACATAATTATATATTTTTATATTTCTTTATTATTTTTAAAGGTAAGGAAACAATTACAAGTATGATTTATATGATAAAATATTTTAAAATAATGAACTGTTTAATTTAAAATCTGCCTTTTCCTTAGGCCCCATACATTTTTTTTATTGGTTTATCATCCCTGCCTGCATCACATTTTGGACCACATTAAAAAAAAAAAAAAAATTTTTTTTATTTTAAATTACATATGAAAAGACAAGTTTATTCAAAAATATGTTGTCAATGACTAGCCTTCCATTGGTACCTGTGTATGTACGTGTATTCCATGTCTAAAATGAATACAAAGTACTTGTTTGCAGATATTTTCATACAAGAAAACAATAGTTTTTTTTAAAATCCCCCCTCATTATTTTAAATTCTGTATGAAAGAACACACGTTTATTCAAAAATATATTGTTAGTGACTAGCCTTCCATTGGTATGTACCGTATTCCATGTCTAAAATGCATCCAAAATACCTCTCTGAAGATACTTCCATTGAAGAAGAATTTTTTTTTTAAATGCCCTAATTTCATTTTTTTTTAAATTTATAATTATTTTAAATTATGTATGAAAAAACACGTTTATTCAAAAATATCAGTGACATGGCTTCCATTGGTATGTACATGTATTCCATGTCTAAAAAGCATACAAAGTACCTGCCTGCAGATATTTCATTTAAAGAAAAGAATTAAAAAAAGATTATAATATAATTATTTTTAATGGGCCTATTCAGTTTTGTTCCTAATAATATATTACATTAAAGAAAAAAAAGCTCCCTCCCTCATCCCTTTTAAAAAAAAAAAAAAAATGATAAACTAATTATTTTTTATGGGGCCTATTTAGTTTTCTTCCTGATATTGCATTGCTTTGGTTAACTTTCATCATCCTAGTACTTAAACCTGGTATGTAATGATTTTCAGGATCGTACACAACCTCCGGTGGACAGGGTGGCTGCACAAAATGTCGTGCTGGTTACTATTGTGACTCTACATCAGAAACAGAGTGTGGTGCAGGAAAATACAGCCAAGCAGAATCTCCATCTTGCACAACCTGTCCATCAGGATACCAATGCCCAGGACCAACAGAAGCTACTCCTACTAAATGCCTGGCTGGGACGTATGCTATTGCTGGTTCTAGCTCATGCACAGACTGTGGTGCAGGAAAATACAGCCAAGCAGAATCTTCATCTTGCACAATCTGTCCATTAGGATCCAAATGCCCAGGACCAACAGATGCTACTCATACTAAATGCCTGGCTGGAACGTATGCTATTGCTGGTTCTAGCTCATGCACCCAGTGTGAGACAGGTCACTATTGTCCTAATGATGGGAAGGGATCAGCAACACCATGTCCTAAAGGTTACTACCAGACGTCAACTGGACAGACATCTTGTACCGAGTGTCCACAAGGTAATCATGGGCAGGGCCGGCCTTAAGGGTTGATTGGCCCATTTGGGAACAGGTCAGTCTCTGTAAAAAGCAGTTTTACTTGACAAGGGTAGTGGGGTTTGTTATCATTGGCTATTGGATGTCAAACATTTGGTTATTTTGACAAGAAATCAAATGTGAGCCAACCTTCAACGTCTTCAGCCTGAATTCTACAATATTGCAATTTTTGTAACAGGCCAGACATAAACAGTATGGTAATTTTGTGTGTGTGTGTGTGTGTGAGTGTGAGTGTGTGAGTGTGAGTGTGTGTGTACTTGTATGTGTGTTTGTATGTATATGTGTGTGTGCTTGCTTGTGTGTGAGTGTCTGCTTGTGTGTGTGTGTGTTTGTGTGTGTGTGTGTACTTGTATGTGTGTGTACTTGTATGTGTGTTTGTATGTATATGTGTGTGTGCTTGCTTGTGTGTGAGTGTCTGCTTGTGTGTGTGTGTGTTTGTGTGTGTGTGTGTACTTGTATGTGTGTGTACTTGTATGTGTGTTTGTATGTATATGTGTGTGTGCTTGCTTGTGTGTGAGTGTCTGCTTGTGTGTGT
>JAULBS010097272.1:0-16563 GCA_032355785.1 Symmetromphalus regularis | reverse complement strand
ATACAGAGGTATTACTCTCCTTGTTGCTTTAAAGATATATTATAGAGACATAATAACATCAATACAGAGGTATTACTTTCCTTGTTGCTTTAAAGATATATTATAGAGACATAATAACATCAATACAGAGGTATTACTCTCCTTGTTGCTTTAAAGATATATTATAGAGACATAATAACATCAATACAGAGGTATTACTCTCCTTGTTGCTTTAACGATATATTGAGATAAAACAAAGTTACTTGTTTAGCGTCCCCGCCCGACCTGATAAATGCCGCCGACCTCCAAATATTTTTTTTTATTTATAAAAAAAACCACCTTCAAATAAAGTATTAAAACTCTCAAAACAACGCCTATTATAGTGAATGCGCAATCACCGATGAACTTCATCCTAACGACAGTGCCTCTATCATGACTAATTTAAATGTACTGATTGTCATGTGCATATTTTACACATTTTATGTAGCATCATTATCATTTTCAAAATTCTCAGTTTGAGGCTGAGTTGGCAGTCCTCATACAAACCTCAAACACGACCCCCCCCACCCTATACTTTTTGGACAGGAGGGATACCTATATAATTATCCCCCACCCCACGTTTTGCTTAGAAATATTGAAATTAACATGCCAAAATAATAATATTTTCCAGTATTTCTCTTTATTGTGTTAATGAAACACTTAACCATGTGGTTTTAGCGCAAATATACCAAAGTATACAAGGGGTCCATAATGGTGTTAATCCTTGGGGGAGGAGGGGACACAGGACCCCACTTTTTGGACAGGGGAGTGCTCCATTCCCCACTTTGGGACAGCAGGGAAGTTCCGCCCCCACGCCCCCTACCCCTTCCCACTTTAAGGAAGCAATTTTCGCCCTTGGTGGTAGTCATGACAATTTATGAGAAAAGGTTATAAGAATTCTTGATATCAAAAATGTAGTAAATTTGTTAAGAGTGTTGTATTTGTGCATTTGTGCTATGTTTAATTATTAGTAATTTATGTGTTATTGTTTGACATGCTTGAGTAGTATATAAAACGGGGGCGTGGGGGGCTGGGGCTGCAGCCCCCCAATAATTTAACATTGTAATGTTATTCTTGTGTTTTTTTGTTAAAGTCGGTTGCTTCTTAGTATTAGCAGCCTACACCCCCCACCCCCATATGAATTTCGTTCCAATGCCACTGTAAAATGTGATATGCCTATTTCAGTTTTTCGGTGACGGAGTAACATCTTGGTTTGGACCCTCTGGTAAAGTGAATAAGAATTTCGGCAGTGGTGCTGCATCGTCAATGGAGTGTTCATGCGGTGCTGACAAACTCTGTGGAGGTTTTGATGGAAAAACTAAAATGCGAGCAAGGTATTTATCAAAGAACAAAGTGCTATGGACACTATTTCTCTACAGCATTTATTTTGCAGTGGACATTTTGTTAATTACAGGGATTGCTTATCACATGCGGATGTAGCTCAAAGAGTAGCGTGTCCGTCTGTGAACCGGTCTGTCGTCGTCTGATCGATCCGAAATTTGCAGTTTCGACTATTTTCCGTTCCAATCAGTGGTCCACAACTAGTTCATCAAAGGCCATAACACGTGCTATCCTATCTGTGGAACAGAGCGTAAAAAAGACCCCTTGCTGCTTATCAGAAAGAGTAGCCTATATGGCGGGAGCGGGTTTCCTCTAAATAAATATGTCAGTATGACCATATGATTGACGTCCGATAGCCGATGATAAGATAAACATCAATGTGTTCTAGAGGCGTCGTTAAATAAAACAAACTTTATTTTTGCATATCATATGCAAACCATGGATCTAGCACGAACTGTGGCCTAAGTTTTGACATACAACGTGTCACTGTCGAGTTAATCTCAAAAATCACCCAGAGTGAAAATAGTGACACAAACCTTAATACATTTAATGGTATATGCACGTTATATAATATGATTTGGGTTTTATCAAGCAGTGGAATAATTGAGGATTTTAGTGCAATAAGGTTGTCAAGTGTCATTTTTACAAATTGTAGTTAGTACCTTTTCTTGACAGTACTCTCTAACCTTACTACACATGCATATTAGTATAGTGTTTAAGGGGTAATTCCTGAATGAATACAGGTGGAATCGTTTCTTTTGCAATTAGTGGTGGGTCAAGCCCTAAAATGAGCTAGATTGACTGGACTATATTGTATATATAGCAACTGTGTGGAACTCATTAGCTGTTTAAAGTCAGTATACGAGGCTGTCAAGTACACAACCACTGGACATAGCCCCCTTCTTGCCCTGAAGGTAAAAAAAAATCAAGATGGCAGCTTCCTGTTAATCATGCTGATTTATTGACTAGAAAGCAGCTGATAAACTTGAAACGTAGACTTGTCCTCCTTCTTTCATAACATCATTTGAATTTTTAAACCTACTCTTAAGTGTTTTTAAGCATATTTTCTAAACAACATTTTCATTTTTATCATTCTAATTATTTCTATCATAGTTCATATCAATGTAGTGTTTTGGTCTAAAAATGTGTAAAAATTGAGTTTTTGGCCGATTCTGAAAAAAAGCAAAAATAGCACTTACCTTATTGAACTAGCATCCTAAATTGTAACTTAGTTTTATCCTTGAGTTACTGAATCCTGTGCAATATAAATAACTAATGGTTTATCCCAGGCTTAATAACTATACTTCGTGCCACCGGAAGTGGATCATAAAACACCAGCATTTTTCAGTTGAAAAAGAAGTTCGAAAAGGACAAACAACTGTCTTTCAAATCTTTTGCAACAGGTACAAGATACACAAAAGTATTTCACTTCATAACTTTTTGGATCATATGTGGTAGGTATGTTAACAAAAATCGTAACTGAAAAGTACAAAAAAACTGGCTAAAAACGCGTAAAAATCGTGGTTTTTCCTAATAACAATTTAATATTCAGTATATCTTGAAATTTTGTATAAAAATTAGATTTTTTGTTTAATTTCCAAAACCGTTTTCCTTTTTGTTCTACAATCCCTAGAAGAAATGTTATTGTTAAAGTTTTTGTTCTACGATCCCTAGAAGAAAAGTTATTGTTAAAGTTTTTGTTCTACAATCCCTAGAAGAAAAGTTATTGTTAAAGTTTTTGTTGTACAATCCCTAGAAGAAAAGTTATTGTTAACGTTTTTGTTCTACAATCCCTAGAAGAAAAGTTATTGTTAAAGTTTTTATTCTACAATCCCTAGAAGAAAAGTTATTGTTAAAGTTGTTGTTCTACAATCCCTAGAGGAAATGTTATTGGTAAAGTTTTTGTTCTACAATCCCTAGAAGAAATGTTATTGTTAGTTTTTGTTCTGCATTCCGTAGAAGAAAAGTTATCGTTAAAGTTTTTGTTCTACAATCCCTAAAAGAAAAGTTATTGTTAAAGTTTGTGTTCTACAATCCCTAGAAGAAACGTTATTGTTAAAGTTTGTGTTCTACAATCCATAGAAGAAAAGTTATTGTTAAAGTTTTTGGTCTACAATCCCTAGAAGAAAAGTTATAGGTAAAGTCTTTGTTCTACAATCCCTAGAAAAAATGTTATTGGTAAAAACGATTGTGCCAATCTGACGGGATGCGAAGTATAGTAGGCTGTCATTATTCACTGATAACCCAGACCTAAGAAACTGTTCCTGTTTGTTTTTGCCGTCAGGAAGTGTAACTGTGATATTGGTGATGCGGAGAAGCGTGCTGATGCTGGCATAATGACTAACAAAGCATCACTTCCACTGACCAAGTTGACATTCTCGCGTTTCATCAGTGCTGCAGCTGCTAACCTAACTGTTGGAAATCTGTACTGTGGTACTGAAGAGTTTGGTAAGAATACATATATTGTTCTAGTTACCTCTTGTCTTAGATCATTAGATTGTTCTTTATCCAGCTCTACATCCCTGGCCTTGTCTCAAATCATTAGATTGTTCTTTATCCAACTCTACATCCCATGCCTTGTCTCAAATCATTAGATTGTTCTTTATCCAACTCTACTTCCCTAGCCTTGTCTTAGATCATTAGATTGTTCTTTATCCAATTCTACATCCCTAGCCTTGTCTCAAATGATTAGTTTGTTCTTTATCCAACTCTACATCCCAAGCCTTGTCTCAAGTCATTAGATCGTTCTTTATCCAACTCTACATCACAGACCATGTTTCAAAACATCAGTTTGTTTTTTCATCCAACTCTACATCCCAGGCCTTGTCTAAGATGATTAGATTCTTCTTTATATAGCTCTACATTCCTTAAACCTTAAGTTTGCAAATCAACCATTTATATTTTCAGATATCAACGAATGTGAACTGGGTTTCCATGACTGCCATCACTTGGCTGACTGCAGGAACACTGATGGTGGTTTTGAGTGTATCTGTAAGAAAGGTTACCGTGGTAAAATCAGTGGCAAGTCTACAGAGGAAGTATGGGCAAATGGGCGAGAGTGTATTGGTGAGTATGAGGAGAAGTACATTATAAGTACTTGGAATGACAAGAACTGGCACATTGAAACACCAGTGTTCAACTGAAAAATAAGTGCAAAACGAATGAACATAATGACCGGGGTGCAACGATACGGCCAAAACCGTATTGCGATATATTGCGATACAACAAACCCATATTGCAATACGTACTGCAATACAGTTTGATTAATTGCTAAGATGTGATAAAGTCATATTTTAATACTATCATACTAATTACTAAACATATCTCAGGCAGGCAGGCAGACCTGTACCAATTTCTGAAGAAAAAAGATAATATATAGACACAGTAAAGTTATATGTTTCAATTAAGTTTAACTTTTATTTTTGTAACTTACTGTCATAGTCATAGGTTTTATAATATAATTTAGGTGGATGCTCATTAGGTAGATATATCGTGATACACAAAACCATATCGCGGTATGTATTGCGCTCGGCCAGTATTGCAATATATCGGTATAACGGTATATCAATGTACCCTTAGACAACTGCCTTTTAGTCCTTTTCTTCCATGTGCACTATATATAAAAGTATTTTATTTTATAACTTTTCATACATACTCAACCAAAAAAGAAAGTATGCATGTAATCAATAGTCATTTCTTTTCATAAACCAGATGACATTAATTGTAAAAAATTTGGAATTAGATAACCACGTCATTTTTTGTCCTACTATTCTCAGAAGAAAAGTTATTGTCAAAAACGTGGGACGAATTATCGTACATATAATAGGGGTGTTTGGTTGTTGTTTTAAAAATTATTATTCATTAATTGGTTTACAAATTTGCTAACCCTACAAATTATGAAAAAAAAAATATATATATTCTTTTGGATATATTTTTTTCAACATTAAATAACCAAAGAAAACAAATAACTGATTAAGCTGATCTAAACTTTGAAAACAAAAGTCTTTTGCTTTCTGAGGAGATATACTTTTTTCCTGAATGTCTGTATTCTTAATTGAAATTGTTTTTCTCTCCACAAATGATGACGAATGTTCTTACAATATGTTTCTTAATGTTAGTATTCTTAATTGAAATTGTTTTTCCCTCCACAGATGATGACGAATGTTCTTACAATATGTGCCCATCAAGTGCAATTTGTAAAAATCTGCCTGGAACCTACAACTGTACGTGTAAACATGGCTACCTTCAGACAGGTTTTGACGTATGTGAAGGTTGGTCAATATATATTGTCTTGTTGTTATATGTGAAGCCAAACAAACACATACACAGACAGACAGGTAGACATTGCACAAATCGCCAGACGAGTGTGTGTATTTGTGTGAGTATGTGTGTTTATTTGTGTATTATGTTTGTATGTGTGTGTGTGTGGTGTTTGTGTGTATGCGCGTGCTTGCTTGCGTGTGTGTACGTGCGTGTGTGAGTGAGTGTTTGTGTGCGTGCGCGTGTATGTTTGCATATGTGCGTGTGTGTTTTCATGTGGTGTGCATGTGTGTGTGTGTGTGTGCGTGTTTGTGTGTGTATCAATGTATGTGTGCGTGCGTGTGTATGTAAAACAAATGCGTGTTCAGTGTGGGTACATACTCTACTGATTTGGATTAGGAAATGGCATGGGGTACCTACATTTGAACGTTATCCATGCAAACTCTGTCTGTGATAACACAACAAGTTGTCAAAATTTAATCAGTAATGAAGAAATAATCTAAAAATCCAAATAATGAAATAATCATCCATTAAAATAGAAATATTACCAACAAAACAGAAATTGAGTTTATTTTTTCCATCAGTATATATGTAAAAATATATATGTATATAATAAAAGTGATATTTAACTTGTGTTTTAATGGATACATTATATATATCTTACCATGGTTACTGCAATTAAAAGTGATATTTAACTTGTGTTTTAATGGATACATTATATACATCATCTTACCATGGTAGTTAAAAGTGAAATTTATCTTTGGTTTTAGTGAATAAATTATATGAATTACCATATATTATCTTATAATTGTAGTTAAAAGTGTATATTTAACTTGTAGATATAAATGAGTGCGTGGATTCCAACCTCAATGAGTGTGATGAAAACGCTCGTTGTGATAATTATGAAGGTGGCTATAGCTGTGCCTGTAAACGAGGTTTCAAAGATAATGGTAATGCCACAAGAGGCGACTGTGAACGTAAGTATGGAATATTTATATGTGATTTTATTTTATTTCTTCAGTTTGAAAAGTTTTAAGTGTTTTTCCAGCCTTGGTACTGGGTCTGTGACCACCGGCAATAAATAAATTATGTGGTGGGGGTCATTTTGGTATCACATCCATGTGTATATTAACAAAGGTAAGGGGTCATGAGCATATTTTACATAAGTAGGTGGGGGTTAAAATTTAAAATTGTTTATATAGGTGGTACCCTAAAACATTAAAGACGTTCTGCCAGCCCCCCACCCCCCACCAATATAAAGTTAACTGGAATAGCCCTTACATAGAGGTTTTTATTTTTAATGTATTTTATCTTTTCCTTGTTTAATCTTCATGATTCAGGGCCACAACCCATACATACATCTGGGAAAATATGTCTGGAATAATTAAAAACAAAACAAACCAAAAATTCTAATATTGTTATATTATATCATGTTATTGTTGACATGTGGTTTTCTCATCTGATTTCTTGTATCAAGGTAGAAAATTTGTATATTTTCCTAACCAGCCCCAGAATAAGTTACATATATATCAAATCGTCTGGTCTACAGTAAGACTAATTGGCTGGGTTTATGATCGGCTACATTGAAGAGGTAGGATATGTTAACTGCTACGACGAAATGAGTCTCAACTCGCAGTCCTTTATCAGCGCTACAAACGAAAATGAGCCCCGATGTATAATATTTTCATTCTTTTTGAAAATGTATAGTGATGAAACCTTGTATTATGTTAATTTATTTTGCTTTAAAATATCATTAAATATGTTTAAAAGTATTGGAAAAACTGTGATATAGATAAGACAGTATTTAAAGTAAATTTTCTAATGGCCACCCCATACTTTTCATGTTCAAAAATCCATAACTTCAAGACAAATTGCAGCAGAAATTTGATTCAAGAATCAAAATAAAGAGCAGAATCTAACTTCTTTTTGACAATATCACTATAAAAACAGCCAAAATTCAAGTTAAGACTCATTTCGTGGTGGCAGGTCACATACGCTCTTTCTTCACAAACACCTCGTTTTGTCAGTTTCCAAGGTGATTCAGTGTGTAGACCTTCACATTTGGACTCTGTCTGATGCAAAGATATGGTTTTGAACCATGTAATACTTTTGTTGTTTAAAATTACATATTTTCTAGTTGGAAAAGTTCAAATCTGTGTAACATTATCCAATTTTAATTGGTTTGTAAGTAGAATAACTAGTCGAGGCCAGCTTTCTCGTGTTAATTTTGAACCCTCTATGTTGTTGTATACAGCCGCAGCGGTGAATGGGGTGAGGGGGCATGGCCCCTCTCTTTTTAGGGGACAACTAATGTAAAAAATCACTGAAAAGATGTTTGCTGAATAAAAGTATTTTCAGATTCAATGACAAAATAAAGTGGTGAAAATCCGAAAGTTTTCAAAATATGAATGGGTGCGTACTAGTCTGTGCCCCTTCTCCCCACCCCCACCCCACTTTCAAATGTATTCTGCGGGCCCTATACATGCATTCATATCACGAGCATTTTGACGAAATTCATACTGGGGGAACTGCTACCATTTCTGAACAGAATTTGCCGGTGAATAATTCAACAATGAATAAAAAAACATATTTATGAGGATTATTATGGGGCTGCAGCCACCCCTAAAAAAAAAACACCCCACCACCCGGATCCAAACGTGCCTGTATATATTTGTATATCTATATATTTCAGCACAAAGGTTGTATGTGTGCCTGTATATATTTGTATATCTATATATTTCAGCACAAGGGTTGTGTGTGTGCCTGTATATATTTGTATATCTATATATTTCAGCACAAGGGTTTTGTGCGTGCCTGTATATATGTGTATATCTATATATTTCAGCACAAGGGTTGTGTGCGTGCTATGGAGATCCTCACTGCATCAGTTTTGACATGAAGTTCCTAGATTTCCAAGGCTACTGTACGTACGTGATGGCACAAGATGGCTGTACACGTGGTCAAACCCAGACTTTCCAAGTGCTCATTGACACATGGAATCAAAACAGACCAGGTGTAACCGGTGTATCATGGGTCAAGACAGTCATACTCAAACTGAAGGGCATGGTAAGCTTTATAGTTACTCAACATGAAGGGCATGGTAAGCTTTATAGTTACTCAAAATGAAGAGTATGGTAAGCTTTATAGTATTTCTCAAGCTGAAGAGCATGGTAAGCTTTATAGTTACTCAAACTGAAGGGCATGGTAAGCTTGATAGTTACTTAAAAATGAAGAGTATGGTAAGCTTTATAGTATTACTCAAACTGAAGGGCATGGTAAGCTTGATAGTTACTCAAAATGAAGAGTATGGTAAGCTTTTATAGTATTACTCAAACGGAAAGGCATGGTAAGCTTTATAGTCTACTCAAAATGAAGAGCATGTTAAGCTTTATAGTTACTCAAAGTGAAGAGGATGCTAAGCTTTATGGTCTACTCAAATTGAAGGCAATTGTAAAATATATTTTCTACTTCAAATTAATGACATGGTAAGCTTTATTTACTGAAAATAATGGGTATTGTAAGCATTATATTTTACTCAAAATGAAGAGTATGGTAAGCTTTATTTCTATTTCAAAGGAGGACCATGGTAAGCTTAATTATGTAGTTACGTACAGATTCATAGTAGTCACTAACTGGGGGCAAGTGGAGGGTGGGAGGAATGTCACACACTTTTTACCAATAGATCTGGAAATAATTAGTTTTGCACTATCACTCAAAATGTCTTACATTAATCAATCAGTGCAAGACATTAAAGAAATGTTCCTGTAAAAACAATTAATATGTACAATGTAAAATGTATGCAGATTGTATGTGCTGTTTTCTCTGTAGGTCAACATCTTAGAATTAAAAGTTGCACAAAGTGGCAGTCCTCAAAAGTATTTCTGTTGAAATTCATATTAAAAAGGTACTTTGGGCTATCTTCCGTTCCAAGCAGTGGTCCACAACTGGTTCATCAAAGGCCGTGGTATGTGCTGTCCTGTATGTGGAAAGAGTAGCCTATGTGACAGCAGCAGGTTTCCTCTAAAAAGATGTGTCAGAATGACCATATGACTGACGACAATAGCCGATGATAAGATAAAAATATATGCGCTGTAGAGTCGTCGTTAAATAAAAGAAACTTTACTTTCTCTTGTGTGCTTTGTTTACATTTTTCTATTTTTAGCATATATTAGTATGTTAATTGATTTTAAATTTTATAAACTCTATTTTATGTTAGATATTATTTTACAGGAATTTGAAATTCGCCAGTCTAAGGAGATTCTCCTGAATGGCACTTTAATCAGTGGATACGATGATAATGGCATTCTTATTGAAAATACAGGTCAACACATAGTAAGTATTTATGGCATGGCTTATGAAGACCTGCATTCAAGAACCAGCTAACCCACATCATGGCCATTTTGAGAAAATAAGGACTTTTTGACAAATATTGAAAATATAGTGATATACGAGGGGTGTTCATTAAAGATTTCCCCTGACCCAATTCCGTTTACTGTAGGAGGCTGAAATTACATATGTATAATAATACATATGTGTATAGGTCACGTGGCAATTTGAAGCTTTGAACTTATAACTGTTTCTCTTTTACAGGTGCTAATGTGGAGTAAGGTGTGATAATGGAGCCAGTTGAATGCAGAGGGGTCATCAGAGTCGTGTATTTGAGAGGTCGCACACCACAGAAGTCGTTTGATGGGATGAAAGAGACTTATGGGCAGGATGCCCCATCGTATAACGTAGTCAAGCACTGGCATCGTCAGTTCAAGTAGAGTCGGAAATCGTGGTAAACGGCTCCCATTCCCGGCGACCAAAGTCCGTCATTGATGAAGACACCATCTCTGCATTCAACTGGCTCCATTATCAAACCTTACTCCACCTATAGTAATAACGATGACATTATCGAAAAATTATTTTAATCCACTTTTGTATTGTTTTAATATGAGTGTCATTATGAAGGTAGTGTTTTCTTTAATAAATCCAGTGTGGTTTACCGGGTATAACGGTACCAAAAATGTAAAAAATGTGGGTTACCGGGTTCTTGTACACAACTCTTCATATAATAAAACTATTGTTCCCAGGTTGATCACAATTATTTAAAGCACATTTTTATTTTGAAGAAGGGCCATCCTTCCCAGTATAAGAACCGTCAGTGTAGATTGACATCCATCCCAGTATAAGAACTGTCAGTGTAGATTGACATCCATCCCAGTATAAGAACCGTCAGTATAGATTGACATCCTTCCCAGTATAAGAACCGTCAGTGTAGATTGACATCCATCCCAGTATGAGAACTGTCAGTGTAGATTGACATCCATCCCAGTATGAGAACCGTAAGTGTAGATTGACATCCATCCCAGTATGAGAACCGTCAGTGTAGATTGACATCCATCCCAGTATGAGAACCATCAGTGTAGATTGACATCCATCCCAGTATGAGAACCGTCAGTGTAGATTGACATCCATCCCAGTATGAGAACCGTCAGTGTAGATTGACATCCATCCCAGTATGAGAACTGTCAGTGTAGTTTGACATCCATCCCAGTATGAGAACTGTCAGTGTAGATTGACATCCATCCCAGTATGAGAACTGTCAGTGTAGATTGACATTCATCATATTTTGGTAGTTTCTTCACCTGCAGTATGTTAGAGATAGCGTATTTGGTCATTTTGATTCCACCCACAACTCATTATTACATTTTTGAAACAAACTATTTTTGGTGTAGAAAAAGAAATTCATTTTCATATTGTATATACTGAAAAATATTATAAATCTGCTTTTTACACTGATTTAATTTAACATATTTTAATATTTAGAACTGGCTGCACAGATATAATAATATATATTACTTCTAGATAAAGATACTTCTGAAATAAAAAGAAGGAATCTTCTTTTTTAATACTAGTATATAAAGAGGAAATTTTTTATAAAAGGGAGGAAACTCTTTTAACTTAAAATTTCAGAAAGCACTTGTTCACAATTAAAATGTGTGTTATATTAAGGAAAAATAAGATAAGGTAAGTAATAAATACTAGTTCACAGAAAATATTATTTAAAAAATATTTTTTCCTTTTATTAATTAAACAAATATAAGTAATAATACAAAATAATTACATAATATACACTTAAAATGACTACATATATCCTTATTCATTCTGTTGATGAACCTTTTCTGATTTCTTTTCACACAATTATAATTTAAGCGGGCAATATTTAATTAGGCAATTATGTTTGTAGGAATCAATTAATTTTCAGTTGAATTTATGAATTTATTTACCCTGAAAATGTTAAATATAGGAATACAATTTGGCACTATTTTCTATTAACTTTATTATCATGATTATAAATTACAAATGTATTTACTCTTAAAATGTTAAATATAGGAATACGATTTGGCACTATTTTCTATTAACTTTATTATCATGATTATAAATTACAAAATGTATTTACTCTGAAAATGTTAAATATAGGAATACAATTTGGCACTATTTTCTATTAATAGTATTATCATGATTATAAATTACACATCTATTTACTCTGAAAATGTTAAATATAGGAATACAATTTGGCACTATTTTCTATTGCAGAAAGTCTACACAGATTTAAAACTTCAGGTCACATGGGATGGTCGTTCTGAAGTAGAGGTCATTGTGCCTAAAGAGTACCGGTCTAAGACCTGTGGTCTGTGCGGCAATTTTAACTTCTATGCAGAAGACGACTGGACCACAGGCCCTGAATGTCCACCAGAGGGCACCATTGTAAGTAGTCCAGAAACTGTATGTTGTCACGTGACTCTCGCGGGATATTGTTGTTTTAGAAAGGGACTTTCTTTGAAAAGTAGGTACGTGGTTCGTTTTTATTTTCTCCATTAGCGATTTATATACTGAATATTTGTTACCAGTGAACTCAGAAATCTTTGATCTAAAGGTAAGTAATATTAGATTTGTCAGTCGTTTGTTATTAAAGTTATATTTCCCGGCTACTCTTTAGTCGCAGGATCCCGAAACGTTTTAGCTAATAGCATTTTCTGGTGCTAGACAGCAAATATCAGTAATTTAACAAAGCTGTCAAGCGCCAGAAACTCAGGCTACATTGTAAGTTATTGGTTAATTGGTTGCATGGTCAACAATATTTTGGTTAAAGAGCAGCGGAAATTTAATCAGTTTCAGTATAAAGGGCGAAAATCGCTTCTTGAGAGTGGGGGGGGGGACGGAACATTCCCACTGTCCCAAAGATGGGGGTCAAACCATCCTCCTGTCCGAAAAATTGGGGAATGTGTCCCCCCCAACACACCTCACCATAGGATTGAAGCAATTATAGACACCTGTCCTTCGGTACATTGTTTAAGTGTTACATTGATACAATACTTAGAAATACTGTTAAGGATTATTATTTAGACATTTTAATTTAACTTTTTCGAAGCAAAAAGTGGTTGGACAATTATATAGACGTCCCACCTGTCCAAAAAGTGTCCCAAACGGGATTTACACCCATGTTCATATAGTATTATAAATTTATTAGTTTAACAGTTTGTTTGAATAAAATCACATTATCATATTTTAAAACGATATAAAATTATAGATTAAAATTTAACATTTTTTTCAATGTAAAAGAAGCCATTCAGTTATTTGGAGTGTCGTTTCTTTTCATTATCGTTCAGTGTGCAGGGGTGTTTGAGCATAAATATTTTCTTATTCATTGTTAAATTATGCACCTGCAAATTCTGATGTTCTGAAATGGGAGCAGCCTCCACCCCACCCCACAATATGAATTTCATTCCAACGCCCCTGGTGTGTCACATTGAACAGTACAGAGTACACAAATGTTGTAAACAGTCATCCTTTCATATTTGTTTTATCTCATCTGTTTTAGTAGGTGTTTATAGATACAGTTTACAAAAACAATAACCCAAAATGGAATTACTTTTCAGCTGCTCTTTAAATATATTATCTTGCTTACATTCAATTAAAGTTTAGTCAGCCCCAGTGATTCAGCTGTAGGACATCAGACTATCAAGCTGATGACAGTGGTTCAAAACGCGTTAGAGGCTGACTCACACTTGACTACGTGTCAAAATTACCTAATGTTTGACATCCAATAGCTGAATATTAATAAATCAATCTCTAGTGGTGTCGTTAAACAAAACAAAAAACAAACCAATTAAGGGTAAGGCATTAGTAGTTGGTTGTTGTACTTATTTTCATGTTTATATCCAATTAAGTTTCAAGCACGTTGTCATTGGCACACAGCTCAGCTTGTTGTGGTGTCTGTCCAGGAGAGAGTTTAGTGTTAGTAGGAGATACGAAACTCGATCTCACCACACTAATGCAAGTACACTTATCGATAACCAGCAAGGGATTTTTATATGCATTGTCCCTCAGAAAGGACAGCACATACCACAGCCTTTGATAAACCAGTTGTGGGCCACTGGTCACTATAAATGGTATACACCTAGTCGCTGAGCCTTGGGAAGAATTCACTCTGTGTTGGACCCAATATTGAGATTGAAAATCCCAGCAGCGAGTCAGATAGCTTAGGGGTCATTAATTTATTTCATCATTTTCACAAGCGTACAAAACGTACTTTTCCGGACCCTCTCCCCCACCCCCAACCCCACTCCCAGCCCCAAAAGCCTACAAAATGAAAAGAAAAAAATGGATGAGTTCGCTGATAGTATTATTTTCATTTTTATTATTTTGAAAAACATACATGTCCCTTAACCCATTCCCTCCAAAGTACGTTTTGTACGCTCGTGAAAACATTGAAAAAAATGGATGACACCTTAATAAAAAAACATGGTATGTGATGTCCTGTCTGAGAAGCGCATATAAAAATTCCCTTGCTGCTAATTGGACGAGTCGCCTAAGTGGCAGTAACAGGTTTCTTCTAAAGACAGTGAGTTGCAAAACACTATATCTCTAACACCTAATAATCACTGAATAAAAACAATGTTCTTTCTTTTCATAGACATACATAGACATACATAGACGTACATATACATACATAGACGTACATAGATGTACATAGACGTACATATACATACATAGACGTACATAGATGTACATAGGCGTACATAGACGTACATATACATACATAAACGTACATAGACGTACATAAACATACATAGACGTATGGGTTCCCAGTTTTGTGGGGAAGGTGGTGGCAGATCTATTTTTGCCCAAATTTAAGGGTTTTAAAAGAAAATGCCAAAATAAGAAACTAGCTCCAGCTTTAGGGGAAGGAAGTGACCTCCGCCCCTCCCGTTCCCACATGTCTTACGCTTATTTAGATATGTAATAAACATTTCTTTTTCTTTTCTATTTATTGAAATATATTTTGTTGCATATAGAAATACACAAAAGGATTGGGCACAAGTTATCCAACTTACGAGGCCCTCTCCTAATTACATAATATAAAGGGATAATAATAGCAGTAGTGATGGCGACAATTATTTTTTTCAAATTTAACAGTGAAAAATTATAATAGAAAGGAAGAAAATGTAAGAACATTTGTGCTTATAAATTAAGGAAGACAAAAGAATAGACTAAACAGTAATAAAAAGTTTAATGATATATTAATATATTTATTTATGATTAATTTAATCTTTTTTCACTTAATATTTGAAGATGCCACCGTGTCGGATAATAATATTATTATTATATTAATCAGTTAATCAATTAAATCGTTTGATATATTTATGAACATGTTGAAATATTTGTTTATTTGTATTATAATTTAATAAACTTTTTCCATTTAATAATAATTGCAAATTGACTGGTTGAAAACTGTTTACAGAATTTAAAAGAATTTGTCTATTATTTGCAGACAACCAACCCAAACAAATTCGGCCATTCGTGGGTGGTGCCATCATCTTTGACTGATTCCAACAATCGCATGTGCTACAAAGCTTGTGACGAACAGCCTCCTAAACGTGAATGCAAGATGGACGTTACTATGGCTTACACGATTTGTGATGCAGTATTTGACCCAAGTAGATCGCCATTTTATGTAAGTAAATGTCAAATATATATTAGTTTATTGTGAATAAAAGTATCTTGACTGTGATAATTATCCATATATTTTTCACTATCAATATACTGTACCACTGTAATTCTGTATAATTAACAAAAAATATCTCTTTTAAAATTAATATAGAGTTATATTTATATTTCGTGTAAGAACCCATAATTTATCCCTTATTTTGTAAATAAGCGATTGGAATTGAAAAAAAAAACAAAAAAAAAACGGTTAAAAACATTATGTAACACTTTTGTTAATGTATGTATTAATGGCCACCCAATCACCTTTGGTGAGTGAAAACAATGTTGGACAAGTCACAACCATAGGCTTAATCACCCGTTTGGTGAGCCTAATGTTGTGCATATAGCATTATGAGGCAATGTCTAAAATTTTATCTTTGTGAAATGACAGAAAGTTAGCTTTGATAAAAATTCAGTGGACTGGTTTGTTCTACATAATATTCAATTTGAATTGTAGAGAAGACCTCAGGGGAGAATAGTCTTGTACTAATTATTATTATTATTACACTGTATTATATTATTATTATTATTATATCATTATTATTTCATTATTATTATATCATTATTATTATTATTATATCATTATTATTACATAATTATTATTATTATATTATTATTATTATAACATTATTATATCATTATTATATCATTATCATTATTACATAATAATTATTATTATATTATTATTATTATTATATATTTATTATTATTATATCATTATTATTATATTATATCATTATTATTATTATTTTATTATTATATCATCATTATTATTATTATATTATTATTATTATATTATTATTATTATGTATATACAGCCAAACCAGAAGGTATCTTCAGGGAAATTATGGAGACTGCCAGTTTCTTAAAATAAATATAAATCAGAACTTTTAACATCATGTTCATATG
>JAULBS010097261.1:0-16564 GCA_032355785.1 Symmetromphalus regularis | reverse complement strand
GCTATTGGATGTCAAACATTTGGTTATTTTGACACGTAGTCAAGTGTGAGCCAGCCTCCAACGGGTTTTGAACCACTGCGGATTCAAACATTGTGGAGGTGGAGTCCAAAGATATTTAAAAGATAGATACACCATCAAATTATAATTGGAGAGGAGGGATTTAAAATTGCATCTCAGTCAGAAGCTTTATCACTGAGCGTTATCCCGTTTTCAAATCAAGAGAATATTATAAACATGTGTGATTCTCAAATCTTCATCATTACTGTGTGGATACTTTACATCTAATGAATCGCTTGGATGCGATCACACGTCGTAACAAACACTTTTCTTTGTTTAAACAGTACTAACCTTCATGTTCACGTGTTTTGTGGACTCAGCATGGATTTCATGATAATACTTAACAAAACTTCGGCCAATGAGTTGTCGGCAATATTTGATATACCTGGTAATGTTCATTAGGTTTTAATGATAGGTGACCGATTTGGGTGTCAAATGAAGACTATGACAGTGCAGTATAAAATAAGCTGGTAAATATATTACAGTTGATGTGTTTTTGTCAAAAAGAAAATATAAAAATTTAATGTATTTTGGTGGTTGCCGAAATAAGAAATGGGATGTGGTTATTTAATGATGATTTAGTCATATATTAATTGCACCAATCCTATATTACTTAATATCACAATAACCAGCAGATCATAAGCTTTCATTTGGTATAAACCAATTGTAGGCATCGTGATGAAGAGAATAGTGAGGTACAGATTTTTGCATGACATGGTGAACAATTTAACGTTTTTAGGGTACCTTCCAATATTGGTGAAATATGGGTAGTAGATTCCAAAATGTTTACTGTTACCAGTTGATTTCGTGTTTAGGACATGTTAGAGTTTGCTAATAACATAGTGTAGTAGAGTTGTGAGGATGGTGGTGCACCTGGACCCTATCTGCCCCGGCCTAATACACACACACACGCACGCACACAAACATACACACACACACGCACACATACACACACACACATACACACACACACATACACACACACACATACACACACACATACATACACTCACACACACACACACACACACACATACACTCACACACACACGCACGCACGCACACACACATACACACACACACACGCACGCACGCATACACACACAAACAAACATACACACACACATACACACACACATATACACACACATACACACACATACATACACACACATACGTACACCCACATACATACACAGACATACACACGCACATACATAAACACATACACATAAACACACACACACACACACACACACAAAATTAAAAGAAAGAAAAAATTAAAGACGATGACCATTCTTTTCCCCCCTAGCTTACCACTCCACGAAAATGCTGGTTATGGTCTTCGTCTGTGTCATAGTGTCAGATATTGCTAGTGTCATTTACACGGTCGTCATTTATTACAATGATATTCTTCCCAACACGTTATAAAAGGGTCGTATTGATTGGTTTAAAATACATATCCCCCACGCTGCTTAGAATAGTACGGCGCGTGAGGACGCATCACTCTAGACGCGCGTGCTTCAACTTCAACCACCAGTCGGCTGCTCGGTCACAGTTCCACGTTTTAATGATGTCAAAAACACATCTAGACGTAAAATAATTTCTTTCAGCCATTCTTTAAAAATAAAATGCCGATTAAGATTTAATACTGAGAAATAAATCATCGTTATTGCTTAATGATAGGTTATCGTGGTGGTGAAAAACGAGCTTGTGATTTGTTAGTAGCGAATTTCACTCAGTCTTGTATCAAACAAACTTCATCTGATCTGCTCATTTGATTTAGTAGCAAACAAACGTAGTAGATAAACTTTATTTGATAGTAGATGAACTTTATTTGCTATGGTAGTAGATGAACTTTATTTGCTATGGTAGTAGATGAACTTTATTTGATCTGGTAGTAGATGAACTTCATTTGATCTGGTAGTAGATGAACTTTATCTGATATTATATTAAATGGATTTCATTTGATCTGGAAGAAGATAAACTTTATTTGATAGTAGATAAACTTTATTTGATAGTAGATGAACTTTATTTCATCTAGTAGTAGATGAACTTTATTTGATCTGGTAATAGATGAACTTCATTTGATCTGGTGGTAGATGAACTTCATTTGATATTGTAGTAGATGAACTTTATTTGATATTATATTAGATGGATTTCATTTGATCTGGAAGAAGATAAACTTTATTTGATAGTAGATGAACTTTATTTGTATGGTAGTAGATGAACTTTATTTGATCTGGTAGCAGATGAACTTCATTTGATCTGGTGGTAGATGAACTATTTGATCAGGTAGTAAAACTTCATTTCATCTGGTATTTTGTTGTTTATATCTGTAACTATGTCAGTTAAAAAAGCTTATTTTGTTTTAAATTAAGTTCAACTATTTTACACTAGATTAAAGTATAATTTTATTAAAACTTTTTTGTACATATCAATATTACATACGTATGTATTTGTTCATTGACCATTAGGCTTAAACTGTCATGTTATGCACAATGCTTAGAATATATAGTTTTGAAAATATTAGATTTTTCTAACTCTGACTGTTTAAAAAAAAATAGTTTTGCTGTGTAACTTAGCAGATAGATTTGTAGCAATCACTCGTGACGAATCCTATTTAAATGAAGTATTAGACGAAAATGTTATTTATAGACTTTGATGGGAGCACATATCAGCGAGGTTTTTGTCTAATGTCTTAGAACACGCCTTGTATTTGCCTTAATAACATTATACAGTATATTAATACAGTGGCCTACAGATGTTTGGAGATGCCCGGGGCAAATTCCTTGATTGTCTGCCCCAAGAATCAAGTATAGTGACTAATTTTACTTATGTTTTTATGTATTCAACTTGTGAACATTAGTTTGTGAATAATTATTATGTACATATTGATATGTTTACAAACTATATGTGCTTAGTAAATAATTTATAGTTTGTTAATGACATTCAGATGAACAGATCCGAGTGATACACGTACTGTTCAATATCTGAGTTCAATCTGCGTTTATTACAAATGTCAGCTTTGTAATGTACACTGTTTGTGTATCTGTGTTTTTTGTTTATTAATGAAGTGATCGCAGATTGACCATCGATTAAAGCTGATTTCTTGTTCCAGAGAATCAGATTCTAATAGATCGCGAGAGGGGGTGCGGAAAAATTGTACGTTTTGTACGCTCGTGAAAATATTATTAACAGTGTATACAATATTGATGAAAGTTGCAACAGATTTTATAAATAGACTAGCTACAACCGAAAATGAGTAGTAGTACTCGAGATGTTGGCTTTGATTTATTACATTTGTATCCTGTGGTAGAGGTGGTGGTTATACAACAATACCGTCACCTGTCCTCCCCAGTGTCTCATTCTAGATCATTGACAGCGCCCTTTTTAAATTTGTTAAATTAGCTTTCATCAACAATGCTTTCTACAGAATGTATTATGATAATATCGTTAATTTATCCCCTCTGACTATAATCAAATGTATTTCAATCTTAATAAATGCGATCTCAAATGACTAAATCGATTTATTAATAATATTCACTTTTGTTTCCTTCAAATATATGTAATACAACGTGTATGTTTGGAAAATATCTGCATGTTTATATTTACATAATACAGGTTTTAGTTCTTCAGTGGATGTCTATATAAAGGACATGATATTTATTTAGTGCACTCAGTATTAAAACTGGAAAGCAGTAACCACGTACCTGAAAACCAACTTTCATGATCGTGACGTTCTGAGATTTCTTTTAAACGATTTTAATTTTATAAAGATGGCACATTTTAGCTTATGAAGCTAATCATAAAAT
This sequence comes from Symmetromphalus regularis, assembly GCA_032355785.1. NCBI lineage: Eukaryota > Metazoa > Mollusca > Gastropoda > Neomphalida > Neomphalidae > Symmetromphalus > Symmetromphalus regularis. Next base: position 12,692 of record JAULBS010097261.1, on the reverse strand, counting down.
AATGTTTGCTGTCCGTCACAAATAGCCATTTTGATATAAAGAGTAACAGTATAGCTAAAAGCACTAACACCAAGTGCTAAATTAATGATTATTTGCTGTGCTCCCACGAAAGCTATTTTGACAAAATTCGTGATAGTATAATTAAAAAGCAGTAATACCAAGTGTTTACGAAAGGCTAGCGTTTCCTGCCCAAACATCGAGATGTCAAGTTTGTTGTTTCAAGTTAAAGGATAACATGAACAAGGCCAAGACAATATATGACATCAGAACTAATGTTAAGCAATGATACCACTAATAAATCGATCTCTTAACTACCATCAGGGCACTACTGAACCACTATGTAATTTTCATGTTTTATATATTACAATTTTTTGTCATATCAATCATAACAGCCAACTTTCTTTCAGGCCCAGAAAGGGGGGGTGGGTGGGCTAGTGGGGACTCAGATATATTTTTCGCCAGTTTTTAATATGCTTAAAAATGTCTCAGGTAATAAGCAAAAAACACGCCAGAATCGTTATAAAAGGAGTTAATATTTTCAAATTTTTCTTGCTGGGTATCGCGCGTACATCGCTCGCGATTTCGTACGACACATTTTATATACCCATAGAAATGTGTCCCCACCTCCACTTTGAATATCAGTCCTACGTCTCTGTCTTTGTAACAGTGTTCATCAGGACGGGAAATTGAAGTACCAGCAAAATTTAGTTGGAACAAATCTGCATCAATTTGAATTCATTCTTTTGAAGGAACTATTCCTCTTTCAGTAAAGGCTGTGATTGCTGGAAGAGTTGTGATTTGATTGCATTGTTTGATGTGAGGCACAGCGAAACTCTTATCCACACAGGATAACGACTAATTAGCAGTGACCAGCCCAACCCATTCTCCTCTGACGACCTTCATCACTTGACTGGATGGCTGCAGGTTTAGCGAGTTAGTCATGTGGAGGAGATGGCCGAGCCACACTGGATTAGTAACAACTCAATGATTAAACATGCTTGTAGAATGATTCCCGAGGGCTAACTTCTCTCCAGCTCATTCATTGTTTAATTCTGACTTTTGTACACTATGATTAGAAAGGATAAAAAGTAAGAAAACCAGAATATGAAATTACAACAAAGAACTATACCAGACATCATTGTAATAAGTGATTTCGCATGCTTGTGGAAGATGTCTCAAGGTCAACTATTCCAGAGAACATTCATTTTAATTCTGACTTTTGTACATTGTGGTTAGAAAGGATAAAAATTATGAAAACCTGAATATGGAGTTATAACAAGGAACTATACCAGAAATCATTGTAATAAGTGATTTCGCATGCTTGTAGAAGATGTCTTAGGGTCAACTATTACACAGTATATTCATTTTAATTCTGACTTTTGTACAGAATGGTCAGAAAGGATAAAAATTATGAGAATCTCTGTATGAAGTCATAAAATGGATATTCTATAAGACATCATTGTACCCAGAGATGTATGACATGTTGAATGTTCCACGACCCTTTATGAAAATCTACCATAAAACTTATGTAGAGCTTCCAAATCGATCCTTCTCAGTGGACCCATTTGCAGTTAGGGCTATTTTCCGTTCCAACCAGTGGTCAACAACTGGATAATAAAAGGCTGTGGTATGTGCTATCCTGTCCGTGGGACGGTGCATATAAAATACCCCTTGCTACTTATAGAAAAGTGGCGGCGGCGAGTTTCTTCCAAACTTATGTTAGAATGACCATAGGATTGACGTCTATTAGCCGATGATGAAATAAAAATCAATGTGCTCCAGATGCGCCGTTAAATAAAACAAACTTTACTCTTTTTTTATGTAGAGCTTCCATAAATCCTTGAATGTTATAACCGGCAGAAACAACTTGTTTTGGTTGTTACGGTTTCGTCATTGACGTTTATCTGTCAAATTACTTACACACATCAGTATTGTTGTATTAATTAACTGAGTAATCGAGTTTTCACTACTCTTCTAGTCAGGATTTTCTAAAACTCTCAGTTCTTGAGTATTCATAAATATTTAAGAACTCCTAAACCTCTTGAAAGTATTATAGTAAACATACAATGACCATTTCATGATTTTCAAAATTATTAATAATAATAATAATAATTACAATAATTGTTATTATTTATTATTATGTTTATTTTTGTGTTCCCAGTCCTTTATTTACAATAACAACCTACAATAAAGGAAATACCTGGGTTGTTACAAGTGCATATATTTGCAATTATGTACAGAAGAAATTTTAATTATAGAAAGCTAGTATATTAATATACGAAAACTTAAAATACACGCTGCTCACCTACCACACACACACACACACACACACACACACACACACACACACACACACACACACACGCATACGCGCGCGCGCACGCACGCACACAGAAACGCGCGCGCACACACACACATACACACACGCGCACACGCGCACTCACACACGCACACACACAATTATTTGTGTTGTTATCATTATTATTTGTTTTTATAGTTTAGTTTTTACGTTTTAATGTATTTTGTTTGCCATCAAAATGAATGGAAGTGTTGTTGAGGTAAGCACTAGCAACCTTGGCGGTTACGTTGACACTGGTACATGCGTGTACATGCAGAACAAATTTAGAAGCAATGACTAATCATTATATATAATCAGTTTTATAAATATAACTAACCTTGGCGGTTACGTTGACACTGGTACATACGTGTACATGCAGAACAAAGTTAGAAGCAATGACTAATCATTATATATAATCAGTTTTATAAATATAACTAACCTTGTAATTACCTAATCAGTGATGTGGGTAGGTCAAGGCTAAAAAGGACGAACTATGTTCATTACCAAAGATAGTCAGACATTTAATTGATCTTGTCTTTAGTTACATTCTAGTGGCACTCTCCTAAACGCGGTCGTCTGATGTAGTCAAGAATGGGATATAACTTATGAATTAGCGAACACATAAATTCTGGTAAACATATGTTTCACAAAAGTTTCTTTGAACACACTTTTAACAGAACGTATGTTTAACGTACGTTTAACACACGAGTATTTATGGTGTTTCTTTCCTTAGTAATCAACAAGGTGTTCTTAGCAAAGGTACTTAACAATGATAAAACAGTTGTCTAAAGTAATTAGAAAAGTGGCCTTTGTAAGATTTTAGGTATACGTGATTCAGAAATGTATAATGGATATTACAAAAATCAAATTATATATACCTTCCATAGTAAAAGTGAACGTTATATATATCTACAGAAACCCTTTCCGTGTTATTGTGCATGTCATTAACGTAAGTTTAACATTTATATGAAAAACATAAAAAATGTACGTTAAACATACGTCCGTCTATTTGCATGAACAAATTACGTTAATGAACGTACGTTAAACATGTTTCACGTACGTGAAACGTACGGCGCTATGATGATTTTTTCGAATATCAAAATTAGTTGTGTTTGTTTGATTAGAATAACACTACGTTTAATTTAATATTTCATGTAGTCAATGGAGAGATTTTGTTTAATCCTTTTTGTATTCAAAGCAACCATGGTTAGAGATATTTAATTTAATCTGACTTGTAGTCATAGCAACTATGTCGTAGACATTAAGTTTAATCTGTTTTGTAAGAGAACCACGTTTTTAATTATATAATTTAATATATCATGTAGTCATCGTAACCATATTTGTAGATACTAATATCTAGTTTTTAGTCATAGCAGCCATATTTTAAGAAATTTGAAGTACAAATTTAAATATCAAGTTTAAGTCCTATGAGATAGAGCTAATGGTCTATTCCAGGCGCTTACTTGACTTTACAAATATTTTAAAACGGGTTTAATCATCAGAATGTTAAGCGGTTGCTTAACACTGGACTGACAAATCAGATATAAAGTGTATTATCCTACCAGTGTTTGTACTATATGGTGTAACCCGTTGACCAACTTTAGCAGCTTAGTTCACTTATTTGACTTATGTTTATTTACATGACGTTCACAAGTTTGAATGTCAGTGGATACTTTAAATCTGTTCTAACAAATAAATTTTTAAATTAAGTAATTAAATCATAACATGTCATAAAATTGGAATTGTAATCAGCATTTAGCCTGTTGACTAACCACATGCTGCTTATTTGAAAATAATTAACTGTAGGTTTATTAGTTCGAATGCCGGATAATACCAGAACTATTCTATTGAAATCGAAGCACAGTGACGATGTCTAGAGCGCACACTATGGACATGGATTCAGAAAAAGATATACGGCCATTCATGAGCTCTACCTACAGTTTGTAATTAAGCTATTGATTGGAAATACACAACGAATAGCCGAGGTATGGGGAGAATTGTATTGAAATATCGTGTGACTGTTTGGAATTTCACCATGCCGGGTTCGTCTCAAGTCTTTGTGTCTGATTGAATTTCCTAAAGGAGACTTTGATGGCTGAAGAAGTTTTCTAAATGACACGTGATTGAGCCGACGGTGTTTCACCAGCACGGAAATACCAACATCTTGTACATTTACAAAGACCATGACATTATCTAATGGTATTTTTGAGACCATACAGTTTAATTTTGAATGTTCTAAAAACAAAACAAAACAAATGAACCATCACTAAAGGGCATCGTGGCTTTTCCTGATCTAAGCTTACCGCTTAGAACATGATACTGTGTTAACAAACCTTTCAGAGAAATAAACAATATTGTCTTAACCATCTAGCACTTTTAGATACTGAACATAAATTAAAACAATAAAATACGAATAGAAATATAATAATATAGGGGTCAACCATTCTTGGATTCTTAAAAACATGCCAGGTTTTGATTACCATCATATATATATTAATTTAGTATTCCGTAGGCTTGGCAGTAACCTTGATACCGATACTGCAAGGTAGACTAGGTAGGAAATACAGTCTGACTTTAGTATGTATTCCAGTTGCACTTTCCTAAATGCTGTCTGTTGTGTATGTGGTCATTATGAATGCGATATATATCATACAGACAAATGCAAAAAATATTTTCTTTTGCTTCTTCTTTTTTTTATATTTTTTTTATATTTTTCTATTGTTTGTTTACTGTATTTTTTTGTGTGAGGAGGGTGTGTATTTTCTGTATATTTGATGGTTTTTTTATGCGTATTTAAAAAAAAATAAAAAAATATTTAATCAGTTTTGTTTCGATCTTTAGACGTCACTGTATATTCCAAAGTGATCATAACATGTCATATTTCAACAATTTGTCTCTTGATAAAAATATTTCTAAACTATCAGTTTTGAAGAACAATCGTCTTTTACAAGTATGAAACGCTAACATTGAAATTTGACTAATTTGATATGTGTGTATGTGTGTGCTAAAATGGTAATGAAAGTTTAGAGGTTTTTGTTTGTTTTAAATTTATTTTCGTCATTGCAACCAAATAATATTCAAGCACGCTAAACGTGGCATGTAACATAGCTACCCAGATATTAATGGAATACTTTTTTGTATTTAAATATTCGTTTTGTATCTTAACAAAAAATTACAATTTTGGTCTTGTTGTTGTCTTACTTAACATTTCACCTTGTCAACAATAAACAATTTCAATATCTTCATTAATAAATAAATGGACATATTTATTCGGATTTGTTTAATATATATTTTGTCATAAAATGACTTTTTTTAGTCAAATGATTTTCTCTCTTTTGTTAAGCTCTCTTACAACTAATCAAATGACACTACGAACCCCCCACCCCCATGTTTTTCCAATGTTTTGATATTTCGTGAAAAAATAATTGCAGATTGTAATTTGGTTTACGTAATGTTTGATGAAGAAAATCTGTCATTAACTGGTAGATTTATTAAAATTTCAGCTGAGAATTTCAAGATTTAAACTATTTCCATTTGTAGATAACTTTATTTTAGATATACAGGATAAAAAACAAACAAGGTGCAGTGTCCGTTACCTTTGTTATGGACCAGCTTCAGTTTTAAATGAAAATCAATGTTTCTATGTAAAATCCACTCAATACAGGTTGGTTGTAGGCTATTGCAGAAATTGAGTTAAATAATAATAATAATAATAAATACAAAAATTTATTAAATAATTAATTTTTTTAATGTGTTACCTAAGTGGTATTTTAAACAGTTTATTAAATTGTTTTTACACTCGTTCCAAAATACGTATATAGCACATTTTATCAGTAGAGTAAGAATATTTGTTTCCTGGTCTGCTGTCAGCCTAATTCGTTTTATTTGATTAGCTATGTCAGTATGAAATGTTAAGTTTGATCAACAAGGATTAGGTAAAGACAATGTGCCCACCAAAAAGACTTGCTGAGCTTTTTCCATCTGAAACAGATAGGCTGCTCGACAAAAAATCATTTAATCAAACACTGTGTGGTGAAAGACAATCGAGTTTCACAATGCTTGCAAGTAATATGCTACGACATCCTCTTTAGAATGGTTCTCTTGAGATGTATCCTATATTTATTGACTGCGGAACGACTTTAGTGTGATAAAATATGTAATAGACTGTCCTATTGGTCTTTCTCTTACAGTGTGCACTGACACAATAAACAAACACGCTATTTGATTGGTTATTAGTTAGGTTGTACTTTTGTTAAAGTGACAAAAACAGAAATTCGGTAATTTTACTCATTTACTCGTTCGTAAGACAAACACTTCGACAATGTGGTGTTTTTTATGATTAGCAGAATAATGTCTATGGAAGACGTATTCAAATAAAATCCTGTCGCCATTATATGACTGAATTTGCTTCAAAAACCATCGTTTAAGAAAGACTACAGTAGTTTTTACACATTTACATCTAGAGATGGAAAACAGAGTGGGAAGGTGTTGACAATCTTGGGGTATAAATATAAAAGAATTATTATTTCCAAGCAAGGACAAAAATCCGTTCCTGAAAGTGGGGGGAGGGGACGGAACATCCGCTCTGTCCAAAACGTGGGGAGGACAGACCATCCCACTGTCTTACACCCCCCCCCCCCAAGGTTTGACGCCATTATAGACCCCTTGTGTACTTCAGTATGACTATATTTGTGCTAAGACAATATGGGTTAGTGTTACATTGATACAATAAAGAGAAATATTATTAAAGATTATTATTTAGGCATTTTAATTTCAGTGTTTCAAAGCAAAAAGTGTGGGGGGATAATTACATAGACATCCCCCCATTCCCGGGATTTACGCCCATGTATCCAACAAATAATCAAGCAGTTTACAGAAACGGGGGTGGGTAGTGAGTTTAAGACCCTTCAGCCACCATTTTTTTCCCATTATAATTTTGTCGTAACTATAAACCCTTCTCTAATATTAAAACTCTTTAAAATACTTTTGACGTCTCTTACAAAATTTCTGTATCAGTCTTTGGTTTTAATATAAATACATGTACATGTATAATCAAACATATTGCTTCACTTATACGTTTGGGTATACAATTAAAATGGTATATACTTGTTCAAGAGGCTTGTAGGATTAAAGTTATAAAACATGTCTTGTCTCCATTAGACTGGCCCGGGTTAAGTGGTGGTTAAACTGTCGGACTGACGGCTGGTATATACTGGGATCAAATCTTGATATCTACTCCTACAAGGCTCAATGGATAGATATACAACACTTGGACCAACTTGTGGTCTACAACTGATTATCAAATGCTTTGCTATGATTATACTATTCTTTCTGCGGAAAAGCACATTTAAAAGATCCCTTTATGCTAATCGTTAAGAATTTAAAATATGTGCAGGTAACCATCCTCACAACGTTAGGGGTCACTCCGATCCGTTTGGACCCCTGACCAATATAGCTCATAAAAACCTTGTGAGAAAACATATTTTGATTGGAAGCGTCGTATCATGAGAAGATTTGAAGCATCCAATCACAATTCGGCTTTCAATGCATCGACCTTCACCTTTTCGATGTAAATAATGGATCACGGAAGTGAGGTAAAAATGAATTGAAGTACAGCGGTTATCAATTTGGAAGTACGTCAGTTCCAAAGGTAATAACAAATACCAAATAAAAGGTAATGCAAAATAATTACAGTTGCCTTCTTTGTAAGGAATTGTTACCAAAGAAGAACAGGCTCTTTATATTCCATATTAAAATTCCCCCTTCTGAAAAAGCAACTTCACGATGTGTTGGGGAATTTTGCACAAGAACATGACAGTTGTCGATCTAGCTTATACAACGAGCGATCTGATTGGATAATATTATTAAGTATGATATCACCAAAATATGTTATCGTATAGATGGCGCGGGTCCAAACGGACTCAGAGTGACCCCTGACTTTGTCTCAAAACATCACATATTTAACACTTAAAAGCCGACAAAGAATGTGCTCGGGTGTCGTTAAACAACCAATCATTTCCTTTGTTTCAAACAGATTTGTTTTTGGATATAATTAAATATATACAGTTAATACCAGAGGTATTTTCTTTATTATTTTTCATCTTTTATTTCAGAACAAAATGGCCAGCGGGCGTCCTTTAATCTATTTTTAGCGCTCAATGTTAACTCCAATAAAAACGTTACCCCCCCCCCTCCCCCCTGCAGTCATTTATCCAAGTAACGTTAATAATTGCTAGCTCATGTTGAACGTAAGCCTGAATTCGGCTTACTGACCTCACAAGGACAGCCGTGTCCTGATACAGACACCTCCCAAACGAGGCATTGACCACTTTTATTCTTGCTGAAAAGACGAGACACAAAAAGGTCACCATCTTGCAATGTAGATGAATATTATATGAACTTCAACCAAAAGTCCAGACTGTTTGAATGTGCACAACTTATTCTCTGTGTTCCTGAAAAACGTTCGCCAATCTAACCGGAAGTGGGTGCTGGCATGGCGTCATGAGATGGTAGATATGTCACATTAGAAGTCACAATAAGGCAAATGATGTGAAGAAAGCTTCCGGTTCCAATTGTGAGATGGAGGCCAAGTAATAAAGCCGTCAGTGGTTTGCAGCGCACGGATCACTGGTGATATCAACAACTCGTTCAGAACCCTCCACACGCAGACTGGGTGCAACCAATTAAAGGCGCAACATCACATTTACAATGTCTAAAATATCTCAGTCGTTATACACTTGATATCATGTAATATTACCTGAAAATATATATTCATTTTTCTACTGTAGCTCAATATTAATCAAATTCCATTTGTTATCGGTATTTGTGTATTTAACTTAATTATCGGTACGTTGTCATAAACAAGAATAAATAACGGTCACTGCCAGTGCGTTATTGACGTGCTTGTATATTAGTAGTTATCGTTTACTGGTATGCACAGTTACAAACAAAAGTGATTCATTGAGTTTTCTGTTATAATTTTTGTATGTGATTATCGAATTATTTTGTGACATACAAAATATAGACATTATTAGGCTACTAAAATGTTGTTTCCAGATTCGAATTAATGGCCTCCACTCTGCTGCTTTAGAGCATGCTGAATAACAACAATTATAATATTGATGATGATATATGCATGTTTAAAGACAATGGTGTTAAAAGTTATTCATTTAAAAAATGCTTCTTTTCGTCTAAAAGCAGTGTTGTTAAGTGTTACGGAATATGCATTGATGTGATTATTTTGAAGATTTAAAAAAAGTGATTCCTGAGATGTGGTGTCCATAGTTCAAATGTTATCAAAATGACATGAAAGAATTGCAGTTTGAAACTGTCCATCTGAATGCCAGCAAAATTTGTTTTATACAGTATAAATCAAGGCCACAATTAATGGGATATTTTTCTTCTTCTTCTTTTTTTTTCTTTTCGGAGGGGATGGGTGGTAGTGGACTGGAACAAAGTTTTTTTTTTAAGTATTTGAGTTTAGAAAAAGTGTAAAAAAAAACTTTCTCTGAAGATATAAAGAAAAATATTGAAGTTTGGATAACAAGAAACATGATTTCTGGATATCTGTAGCCACTGATATTGATAAAGGGTAAGTTAGATGCTGTTTAGTCTATATCAACTGCTGTTTAGTCAATGATATCAACTGCTGTTTAGTCTATGATATCAACTGCTGTTTAGTTTATATCAGCTGCTGTTTGTCTATGATATCAACTGCTGTTTAGTCTATGATATCAACTGCTGTTTAGTCTGATATCAACTGCTGTTTAGTCTATGATATCAACTGCTGTTAGGTCTATGATATCAACTGCTGTTAGGTCTGTGATATCAGCTGCTGTTTAGTCTATGATATCAACTGCTGTTTAGTCTATGATATCAACTGCTGTTTAGTTTATATCAACTGCTGTTTAGTCTATAATTTCAACTGCTGTTTAGTTTATGATATCAACCGCTGTTTAGTTATGATATCAACTGCTGTTTAGTCTATGATATCAACCGCTGTTTAGTTATGATATCAACTGCTGTTTGATCTATGATATCAACTGCTGTTTAGTCTATTATATCAACTGCTGTTTGTCTATGATATCAACTGCTGTTTAGTCTATTATATCAACTGCTGTTTGTCTATGATATCAACTGCTGTTTAATCTATGATATCAACTGCTGTTTAGTATGATATCAACTGCTGTTTAGTCTGATATCAACTGCTGTTTAGTCTATGATATCAACCGCTGTTTAGTCTGATATCAACTGCTGTTTAGTCTATGATATCAACCGCTGTTTAGTTATGATATCAACTGCTGTTTGGTCTATGATATCAACTGCTGTTTAGTCTATGATATCAACTGCTGTTGTCTATGATATCAACTGCTGTTTGGTCTATGATATCAGCTGCTGTTTGGTCTATGATATCAACTGCTGTTTAGTCTATGATATCGACGACTCTGCGAACATAGGCTGTAATGGTCATCAATGAAATTTTATTTACATCATTAGCTTCTTGAACCTAGAAGAAATTCGTTTTGAGACCACGTGGGCTTGAAAGACTATGCGGGCCTATTTGTTCTTTATGGGAATATTTAGGTGAACTGTGATCTGTGGTCTTAACATGATTATCATTGGTGGAGAGGAATCAATTAAAGCGGCACATTCGAGAAAAGCAAGCAACTAATGGTTTTATTATTGTCTTCGTCAATCATTTTGTCAGATCTATTAAATGGAAGCATCTTATACACTTTGATTTTAAATTGAAACCTCGACAAACGAGTAGTTCTTATTGAAGTACAAGTTGGACATGAAACAAAACAGTGGTTAGTTCTAAACACATTAATTAAAATTATACTGTTTTGTTAAGTGAACAACATGTTTGAGTTTTAGGTTAGGTTAGCCTTCGAGAGCGCTTTGTAGCGCTTTCACTTGTTTCAAACGTTCTCTTTAGGTTCAACATAATATTATAGTCCAGTCAATATGATGAAACAACTGGGCACAACTGCAACAGTATTTCTTTTAGAATATTTTTAGAAATTTAACAGTACTTTATAACATTTTAAAAGTCTACCACAATTGAATGTGCGAAAAAAGGTTACAACTTGTTTCTTCTTTTTATTATTATTTAAAAAAAAAGATTTTCACCCCAAAAATATTTATACGTATAAAAGTATTATGTCTTATACAGATCTGCGTTGTATTTAAATAGATGTGGCGCATGCCAATGGTCACGTGCTCTATTTAAGATATTTGTAGATTGTTGGGTAGTTTTAATATACCTACATAAGTTCATGTAGACACAAAATAAGCCTTAATTTTGGATGAGCAATATCTATTTAATTATATTATTATTATTATCTTTTTTTTTTTTTCTTTTTTTTTTGTGATTTTACTGTCACTCGTTCGATTTTGGTAGATTTTTGATATTTTTATAAGTATTCTTGCTTACAAATATAATAAAAATGTTTTATAGATTGACTGGATTACTAGTCTTGCGAGCGATCCCTAGCTATTTGGTGCTGCACCTGAACAAGGTATCGATTTTCTCCGTATCATTTTAAAAGATACACGCTGATTGGTCAGTTCGTATCGCGTACACTGCATCACTTGTTTGTCAATCATATTTACACAAGCAACATTTAGACTATTCTTTGATGTACTAGTTAATTTCGTTTTTAATTGAAATAGGCTTTCTAATTAATTTATATGTTTGAATTATTGTCTTTTCTTATTAATTCAAGCACGTCTTTCGATATTTGTTCAGTTCGACGATCGAATAAACAAAACCAAAATCATTTTAAAAAAAAAGAAAAAAAAGGAAAAATGAATTTACGCTATTTAAAAGCTTTGCATAATAAATTAATATAGAATAAAAGTTTAATTACATTAAAAACATTGCTTTAGAGTATCCTTTTTTTCATAAGGTCATGTGTCTGGTTAATGTGCAGTGTTGGTGGGAGAGAGTGCGGGAGCGTGGCTGAAACTCCAACCCCAGTCTTTCTTCAATGAGATATAATTATTAACTACTAGTAATTGTTTTTAATTAACGACAACCATCATTTACTACTCCAGATGTCAGGAAAGCGCCTTTCAAAACTTCCGGCATCTATTCCTCCATGCCCTACATTTAAGTCGACATATTTCCGCGTGCTACGAAAAAAAGCGTATGTTGGTTTCGTCAGGTGTTTTTTGTCCCTTACGTGCAAGTGTCAAACTACTAATAGCATCAATTTGTTTTCTCAACCGTAAGTTGTGCAAACGCAAGATGTAAAACAACCCATCAAACCCGCAAAGAGCATGATGTCTTACAGAAGACGAACTTCGGTTTTTGGGCGGGGGGGGGGGGGGGGGGGGGGGGGGGGGGGGG
>JAULBS010097250.1:0-16566 GCA_032355785.1 Symmetromphalus regularis | reverse complement strand
CTCATCCCCCCCACCCACCCAAAAAAGGAATGGTCTCAGTGGTGGTTCAGGAGCGCGTTTTATTTCTTAGACAATTTAGTAAGTCAAGTTCAAGCCTGTACCTTATTGGCAAACATCGGGACTGTTCGGAAGACTGATTGCTAGACTGGTTTGTTCTATATCACTGCACTTCCTATTCCATAAGTTTAAAGAACATGGCAGGAAACCAATCTACGATTGTTGACAGTGAAAAGTAAAAAAGTTCCAATTCCCCGGTGTTAACAACCTTTGTGGCCTTCCAAAATACGATCCGACATGAAAAAAAAGAAGTGAAATTACAATTTTCTTTCTAAAAATCTGAATTTCGAGCAAGACAATTGTAATAGCATAATCTGTACTTTAAATTAGTAATGATTCCGCCACATTCATAATTATGGTTGACATCTCTATATAAAACGTCTGTTTATTTATTTCAATATTTATGAATTTCAACTTAATATGGCGACAGGTACGTTTTAGTTTTTAGCTGGCACAAATTGACATAGGACATTTTGACAGGCACATCTCAACAAATTATTTCCAGGCTTGTTATAACTTAATATAAGGGAAAGCTGTCTGAATTTTGGTACATTTTAAAATACAAATTATAAAAAAGCCCCACTTATTATAACTGTATCAATAAAAATTACATAGTGATCGAAATATATTTTATTTATATAACTGCCAAGTTCAAGTTAATTCAAGCTTAGTTCGCTATGGCTTATATGTACACCCTTTGAGTTTCCCCTCTGGTAGTATGAATACACCCTGACTTTTGTACGAGGAGGTCTGAATACCCTCACTTTTCCTGAGGATGTGGAACACTGCAATGTAAAACATCTTCCTTTGATAACTGGATTTAGGACATTGATTTTTTTTTTTTATTGAATATTTTGTTAACCTCTGTACCCAAATCCTCCTGTGGCTGTATATTATTACAAACTGACCCATGTGGGTTGGCAGTGGAGATTTGTGCAAACCACAAGTTTTAATATGAAGTGTATTACAAGTATTTGTTTCCAATTGCATGAATAGCTACTATTTTCTTTCACTTTAACGCTACTTGGAACATGGATTTTTGTCTGTTTCTTTTGTTTGCGTGAACCTAGGCAAAAAAGGACTAGAGTTTTGGAAATAGCAAAAACGTCCTATGTTCTAGTTTTTTTCATTATTTTGTTAAATAATAATTAAAAATATTACTGATTACCTCGTATAGTAAAATCTGAAATATTACACAGTGTTAATTCTTTCATCCCTATAAGCCGCTTTAGCGGTTCAAGAAATATACTCTGTGTAACTCGACGGCCCACTATAGCGGTTTGTTATACCTGTTCGTATTTGGTGCCATTTTTCACGGACTCCCAATTGGCAACAGTTGTTGGTTTTACTCATATTTATAGAGCATGATCTCGTCACTCTTACGGTAAAAAAAAAATTGTAATCGAACCAATCACAATCAATGAACGATAATTCTCACAACCTGGATTAACCTGTTCATATTAAAATAGGTAGATATTTAAAATTTGTATACATACAATTATGCAGTCTTATTTTAACATTGAGTAGTGTAAATAATTTGTTTTAGCAACGATGTTACAATGTAACGATGTGTTGATCAAGCATACATTCTGTTGAAGTTACACCTGTTCTTAACTGTAGAACACCTGTAAAACAAACATTTTTACTAAATCTATGTTATATTAACCCAGCCCATTCATCACACTTTCAGAAAATCTTTTCTTTGTATATCATTTTGTTGCTAATTGTTGACAAAATAATTATTTAAAATAATATCAACATTAATGAGGTAAGTTATATATTTTGGTAGTTATTCGTGAATATCCATATTTCAAGTAGCATAAACAGACTATAGTTTGAATTGCTTAAATTCTAGGGATTTTTCCAACTTTAAAATTATTATTATTATTTTAATTTGCTGATTTAAGAATAATAGTGTTGCCCAAATTCTCAACTTCAAAGTCAGTATTCATTAAAAAGTAGCTGAATTGGCAATGACTAAAGCCTACTGCAAACAGTGTAAAATGTTATTTCATAGATAAAACAGATTAATAGAATAGTAATAAAAGTGCACTGGGACATTGTGTAGGCTACAGAGTATGTGTAATATTAGTTTGTGTTGACTTCATGCAACAAACAGCCAAGTAGAAAAACATTAAAAACTTTATATCGTATTGCTTCATACCTGCGTTTGATCAGCAGACCTAGCTGTGTAACTTGTTTCAAACTGACATAAGAGTTTTGATGCACTATACACTAGTTAAGAAATCAATGTCAACTTACACAGAGAGCACGTAACTAATAGGATAGCAATGTCTTTCAAACCATTTCATCTCAAACATATTAAAGAAAATACACGTCTTTCAAAGTTGATGTGTATAATTTACAAAATAAATGGTGCATGCAGTTATTTTAATAATGGAAGCCATCATGAAGCAGATATAAGCCCAATTAAGCTAACACTAGCACATTTGAGCTGGAACAATGGTCACATGAAATAACTTCCCTTTATCATGTAAAGCCTGGTAGTAATCCATGATTAATGGTTGTAGCTCACACATCAAAGGCTCACAGTTCCTTTGATGTTGGCAAATGTGCATGAATCACTGTTTGAGGATATCTGTGTAAAAAAGTGTTAGTAAACTTGGAAGTATAAACATGAGACAATATTCAAGTGATTGAAATGGAAGGACAAGTTCAGCCCTGTTTGAAGTGGCCATCTCATGTAGTTTTTCACAAGGAAGTGAATTAATGAGATAATGAAACTTTATGATATAATGCTCTGTACAGAGAAACTGTCATTATTTGGCAGACTGGCTGGCTGGAAGTTAGTTACATATGTGTCTAGCTTATAAATAAATTTGTTAAATTATATAGACTTTTAAAAAGAACATAAATAGTAGAGGAAGATTTTTTTTTTATATATATTTTTTTTTTTACAAAAGTGAAACAGTTATAACCAATTATTTCACCAGATTAAAGACGTTATTTTTTTTTTTAATTTGCATTTAGTGATAGTCTGTTAATTTTAATTTAATTAATTTATTTTTTATAAATGTCACCACAGAGCCAATTAAGCATACCTCCTGAAGTTGAAGTTTAGATTTTCTGCAAGCCAAAATGAAATTTTTCTTTTATTTTTATTCCATTTCCAGACTTGGTAATCTTGCTTTAAAAATCTATTATAAATACTTTTTAGGTGTTTCCTTAAAATGCCTGAAAGTAGTAGCATTTTATTTTTTATGTTATGTTTATATGGGTCATTCTCACGAAGTTGTGTAATTTGGCCACTGGAAATGAGAAATTTTAAAGTTGGACAGAAGTATTTAATTTTGAACTTATTTTATCTGTAGGGACCTATTGTTAGTAAAACAAGCCACAGCTGTGATGATTTATACTTTGTTTTAACAAAATCACATTTTCTACCCCCAACAGAGAGGGTATGGTCAACTCCGCTCCGCAGCTTGAAAATTATGAGAGTGGAGTGTGAACTGTGCAAATGAAAAGCACTAGAATATTTATAAGATGAATCGTGTTCATTCAGTGGTATACTATTACAATATTCATTACCCCTCCCCCCCCCCCCAAATAAATGAAAACAAAGGTGATGATCCCAGGTTGTGGGATTGATAGTTGCAAAGTCGACTCTTTCCTGATTTCCTTTGACTAATAAAATTGGCCAGCAAATAATATTTATATCGTTTTCGATTCCAAATAATACAATGTGAGTGAAAAACCGCATTCAAATATCCAGAATTTTTTTTTCTTTTAACTTGGTTGCGGAGTTGACATTTCTACATTAAAATTACTCTCTAAATATTTTGGGATGATGAAGTTAACTTGAAATCTTTCACATGCAGACACATGGTGTTACCATTTTATGTAGGCAGTTCGTACATTTTGAATTTTTAATTACCTTTAAAGTAAGTTATGGTACTGACATAATAAACATACACACGAAAAATGCTGAAATTACCTTGAAGTGCTGGATTTGCTGAAGAGTACAGGGAGAAATGTCTATGTTGGTTTTCATGCAAATAATGTCTTGTAACTTTTTATACCATGTGATGCTGGTGGTCACGTGATCTGGGGATATTTTAGCTAATAATAACTAGTTGCTGAGTTGACTAGTAATTTTACATAATTTTGGAGGGGAAAAATTATATAATATGAAACAATCAAAATGGCAATTGGCACATTTTAACTTCAGGATATACTTCATAACACTGGAGAAAATGACATTTTAATAATGTTTTTCTCAATCAATATATTTTTTGTCTAGTTCATCACATGGGCTTTTTTGTGTTTGGTTATAGTAAACATTTCAAAATAGTAAAAATTTAAACTAATCAAGCAACAACTATATATATATTTTATTAATGAGAGCCTGGTGCACAATATGTAATTTGTGGACTTATAAAATGTGTTAAATTGACAAAGAATTTTTTTTTTTAACTCAATTACATGAAATTACACCACTTTGGGAGAATGACCCATATAGCAGTACTGGGGTAATGCACCTTTTTGCCGGTCTGGGATCGATTGGCAGACTTTGAGACCGAAAGAAATTTTTAAAATCATAACTTTGCCGGTCCCACTTTTTTAATGTCCCGGTATGGAACGTAATTTTTATCGGTCCGTTTCACTTGTCTACCAAACCCCGATCGCTGACAGACCCATTGGAGGCTCTCCACTTTGGTCACAGAAGGAAGAGAAAGACCCCCACAATATTATAGTATATATACTGTAAATCATGAAATTAACACGTCCTTAAATTAATGAGATTAGCTGGTAATAAAATTCCTTAAAACTGAGACCACAACCGTTGTGGAAATCACCTCACAAACTATAAACTGTTTATCAAAACAAGAAAAGGCTCCAATGCATTGTCAAGACAAGACTAGACAAGAACGTTATTCTTATAAAACGGTATTTATACATTGAAACTGTCCATATTTAATTAGTGGGTGTGGAGTCAAAAGGTTTTGATATATATATTTATACACACACACATACAGTGCTCGGTCTGGAACATATATATTTGTAGCCACAGTGATTTTTTTTAAATCTCATCCTTCAGTAGGATGCCATAGTTAAGCCTGTTTATTACTGATTCCTTTGTTTTAAGAGTAAGAGCAAGTAAAAAAAACCCCACCAAAACATCAGAATACATTCAAATGCCAAGCAGTCTGGCAATATGCAGAGTGGTCTATTGTCTGATGTGGGATTAAGTGTTTACAATACCTGTGATTGGAGTACAGATTTTAACACAGTCATTAGTTTCAGTTATTGCTCACACGCTTTCAGTTTATTTTTTTGAGTTTTAAAATATCACAAGAACATTACCATTTAAAAAAAAGCTTTGAAAAAATCGCCGTAAGTTTTCGCCACATTGACTATTTTATCGCCACTTTTGTATTTTTGTCGCTATTGGCGATTTTGATGACCGACAGGCCCAGCACTATATATATATTGGGTCATTCACAATTTGTTATTGGGTCATTCACAATTCTTGACATTTTCCTATTTGAACAAAGCATACACATTTTGATGATATAACATAAATTACCAATTACTTAGGTTAATTCGTGAAGGGTTTGCCTAAGGTGCTCTTTTCCTGCCCCAACCAGTGCCACAACTGGTTTGTCAAAGGTCATGTTATGTTTTGGCTTTAGAAAAGTAAAATATTGAAGATCCCTTACAACTAATGGAAAAAATAATGTTCTCCCTAATTGCTATTGTATCAATTATCAAATGTTTGCTATCCAATAGGTGATTATTATTAACAAAATCATTGTCATCTAATCACGCCATTAAGTCATTTTTACCTTTTGTAATCAATTGTAAACATTTGATTTAGCATTTTTTCACAGTTAGACATTTCTGATGAGTTTTATTTGGTTTTGCAGGGTCATGCAGTGGATGATGGACAGTGAGCGTGTGCAGGAGGTTAGCGCCACCTATGGTGACTCTTCAGAGAAGAGTTCAACACACAAGCGGTCTCACCGTGAAAGACTTAGTGTTTCTGTAGGGCCAACGATGCAACCACACAAACAGAGGTTAGTAAACAAGCGTATAAATATTCTCATTTTAATTACATTGCAGAAGTGATATTTATTATGTACAGGGTTCCTGCGGTCATTAAAAACCTGGAAAAGTTTTGAAATTTGCAAAATACTTTTGAAGGGCCTTGAAAAGTTTTGAAATTTCTACATCAAGATTTTTTTGACCATGCTTATCAGAGTCCGAGCAATCATTTCTTGTGGTCATTATGTTCATGAAAACCATATTTTTCACCATTGAAAGTCTGGGTTTTTTCCTCCCTAAAGAGTATAAACCCTGTCGTTTTATGCAGCCCTCTACGTTAACATGGTCCTTAAAACCATTTGACACATAATTCACTTAAGGCTGGGCTGTTCATTAAATATCAAAATGTGTTTTATTAAATCTGTTTTTCATTGATTGCAATTTTATAATGTAGCAGAGTTTGCTTAGAAGACTCCATTTTAACTTGCTTGTCGAGTATGTTAATATTTGTTATGTTCTGTTTTCCTTTAGTTCCAAGAAAACGGGTGCTTTTACTGCTAGTCGTCCCACCTCCGTGGAGCGGGTAGGCATCATGCCCTTCCAGCCCATGGTTGCCAGTCAGGTTCAGCCAAACCAGCCGTTCGTCCAGGACTCCTCGATGCCTCTCCCGCCTCCCCCTAACCCTATTACTATGATTGAAGAGGCAAGAAGAAGAGTTGCCAACATGGCTGATGAGTCTCGATCATCTTCAGTCACACCAGGACCTGTTAAATCAAAGTAAGTATACATGATTGTCTTCATCACACACAGGACTAGTTCATAGCATAATACATATACTTGGTCATATGCAGTCACACTGTGGCCCATTAAATCAAAGTAAGTATACATGATTGTCTTCATCACACACAGGACTAGTTCACAGCATAATACATATACTTGGTCATATGCAGTCACACTGTGGCCCATTAAATCAAAGTAAGTATACGTGATTGTCTTCATCACACACAGGACTAGTTCACAGCATAATACATATACTTGGTCATCTGCAGTCACATCATGTCCCATTAAATCAAAGTAAGGATATATGATCATCTTCATTCACACCAGGACCTTTTAAATTACTTGGTCATCTGCAGTGACAACGTAGCCCATTAAATCAAAGTAAGGATACGTGATCTTCGGTCAAATCAGCAACTGTTATATGAAAGTACATATGCATGGTCATCTTCACTCATGCTGGGACCTGTTATATGAAAGTACATATGCACGGTCATCTTCATTCATGCTGGGACCTGTTATATGAAAGTACATATGCACGGTCATCTTCACTCATGCCAGGACCTGTTAAATAAAAGTACATATGCACGGTCATCTTCACTCATGCCAGGACCTGTTAAATGAAAGTACATACGTACGGTCATCTTCATTCATGCCAGGACCTGTTAAATGAAAGTACATATGCATGGTCATCTTCATTCACCCCATGACCTGGTAAATCAAAATACAATGTGATCTTCATTCACATCAGGACCTGGTAAATCAAAGTACATGTACGTGGTGATCGTCATTCACGTCAGGACCTGGTAAATCAAAGTACATATACATGGTGATCTTCATTCACATCAGGACCTGGTAAATCAATGTACATATACATGGTGATCTTCATTCACATCAGGACCTGGTAAATCAATGTACATGATGATCTTCATTCACATCAGGACCTGGTAAATCAATGTATATGATGATCTTCATTCACGTCAGGACCTTGTAAATCAAAGTACATATATACCTGGTGATCTTCATTCACATCAGGACCTGGTAAATCAAAGTACATATACATGGTGATCTTCATTCACATCAGGACCTGATAAATCAAAGTACATGTACATGGTGATCTTCATTCACATCAGGACCTGATAAATCAAAGTACATGTACATGGTGATCTTCATTCACGTCAGGACCTGGAAAACAATGTACATGATGATATTCATTCACATCAGGACCTGGTAAATCAAAGTACATGTACATGGTGATCTTCATTCACGTCAGGACCTGGTAAATCAAAGTACATATACATGATGATCTTCACATCAACACCTGGTAAATCAAAGTACATGTACATGGTGATCTTCATTAACGTAGGACCTGGTAAATCAAAGTACATGTACATGGTGATCTTCGGTTAAACCAGGAACAGTTTAATAATTATTCATTTAATTGGTGTCTTGTTTCAGATCATTTGCTGGTGTTCCAAGTCGCGAGAAGACTAAGGCAGCAGCGAGTACAACAGTGTTGAGTTCGTCACAGATGCGTACGATGTCATCAGCTCGCACCATCCCCAGCGATCTTGACATGTCGGCAGGCGGCCAGACTTTCGAGTATGTTGCTTGTGATTGTTTGAACTGAAAGAGTGGATATCTTTAAATAGCTTACAAAATGATAGAAGAAATACTATAATTGCCAGTTATGTTGACTGTAAATATAATTAACGTATGTTGATGGTCTTCATTGTCATATAAAACATTAAATAGGGAGAAAGAAAGTTGGTTTTGGATAATTGAGTTAAAATTTAAATACCAAAAACTTTTTTCTTGATGTTATATGAACTTTGTAAAAAGTGTATATCCTCAAAAAGAAGAAAAAGCATTTGAAATATTTGATAAAAGTATTATTTGTTAATTGTATTAAGTGTGATAAACATATATACCGGTACAAAATGGAACGTTATTTTTGTTTTATCTGTTTTGCAGTCGGACCAAGGTTGTAAAGAAACCTTCAACAGGTGTTGCATCAAACAACACCTCCCTGAACACGACGGCATCATCTACAGCCAGTGACAACAACCAAACTATTGTTGGCATCTACTTTGGGCAAGAACCAATCCCATACCGCCACATTATTTCTGGTCGAACCATCACACTGGGCATGTTCAAGACACTCATCACCAAGAAAGGCAGCCTAAAGTAAGTTATAAGATCATATTTCAACTCGAGTTCAATTCTATGCTTCTAATGGTCACATAAAACATTAACTACTCACTTCAGGAGCGAGAAAGAAAGTTAGTTTTGAATGATTTAAAAAGCGGTCATTTATACAAGTTATTTTCTGTCAGGCCTGTGTTCAGTAATCTCGGCAGTCAAAAGGTAAATAAAAGTACTATATCCAGTGATTCTATATAAATCGTAGAGTAAATAAAAGTACTACATCCAGTGATTCTATATATAAATCATAGAGTAAATAAATGTACTACATCCACTGATACTATATATATAAATCATAGAGTAAATAAAAGTACTATATCTAGTGATTCTATATAAATCATAGAGTAAATAAATGTACTACATCCAGTGATTCTATATATATAAATCATAGAGTAAATAAAAGTACTATATCCAGTGATTCTATATAAATCAGAGTAAAAAAGTGCAATTGCAAATGAAACCTTTTATAAACGATTCCTATATAAAGATATACATTTTTTTTTCCAGGTACTTCTTCAAGCGAGACAGTGATGAGTTTGGTGAGGGTGCTGTGTTTGAAGAGATCACTGATGATAGTGCTGTTTTGCCCATGTGGCAGGACAAGATCGTAGCCAAGGTGGAGAAGTTGGAATGAAGTGCTGGCTGTATGTTTTTGATACAACAAATCTGATGAAAATATCGTCACTGTCCACAAGATGCTGCTGGTCTGCTTGGTGTAATTTGGCTGATCGTGAAGACTACAGTGTCAATGTCAGTCTGGTGTACATTGCTCATGCTGCAATCAGTGTGCTAGAAGCACCTCACAAGTTGTTAGACACGGCAATCGGCAATCGGCATTAGCAGTTCAGTCAAGCTACGAGTGATAAAGAAAGTGTCTTTCAGTTTAAGTATCACATAGGCACTGCTTCATGTGGATGAGAACAAAACACATTCAGCCAAGTTATTGAGAATGGAAGAAAACATTTCTTTTTGAGAACAACATATTGCTTTGAATTGTATGGATAAGAACAAAAACGATTTTAGAGTGTGTGTGTGTGAAAATGTTGCCCAATGTTGGGATATGTCCCAAACCTCGACAGAACAGGTTGTGACAATGACGTTTTGTGGTACAGTATGGATTCCATGGTGTTTATGCTACACAGTGTTTCTTCACCATCAGGTGCTTCATTCGAAGAGCAAATCATGACAGAACTGTTTGCAACACAATGTTGCATGTTTAAACAAAGCTGTACCATTTTTGTGCCAGCATCAAAGATGATAAATTAACAAAGTGTTCATGTAGAAATAACTTTAATATGTGGAACACTTTTATAAGTTAAAAAATTGAAAGTTCTCTTGTCGAGCATCATTATTTGCCGACTGATGGAGATTACTTCTTGAAAACATATATTCATTAGGGTGCTGCGCTCTGTGTTTAAAGATTTTGTGAACCATAGTGAAAAACACTGAACTCCACCACACAGAGCAGGTGTGTACATGTGTATATAGCTGTCTATTATTTGAACATTATTTTATTGCCTCAGGGGAGTCACTGAATCCATGCAGTGTTCAGCTGACAGTTTCAATCACTTGTATTGAGTTTTTCTTCTTAAATTAACATATTTCATCCCAAACAGAAATTTGACAGCCTCCACTCTGGCAGTAAGTCAAGAATGCTAAATACTTCAAATCTGTTATTTTGAATGGAGTTTTCAGTAGAATTATTTCTATTTTGTGATTCATTTATAGAGGTTTTAATTGCATTTATTAAAGATCTGTTTACAACTATTCATTTTTATCCATACCTAGAGACAATAATTTTTTTTTTTTAGAACAGTCAGATAAAAAAATAGTTTTGTGCACATTTATTACTGAAGAAAAAGGTGTTAAAATTATCCTAAATCTATCAATTTTATTGATGAAGGGAGATAACTTATTAAGGGAGGTAATTGGCATTTTTAAATTATTGGCTGGAAGCTGTTAAATGTATGGGAACAAACATTTCTCATTCGAAGGTGTATGGCAGTTGAATGGGTTGTCATGGATACAGGGTACTAGTATCTGCTAAGCATCTTCATTCAGAGAACATATCATATTGTAACAATTTTGCATTTTATTTTCTGTTGACCCAGAAATGTTAACAGTAGTTTCCAGTTTATAGGCAAGTTGTGTATCATTGTCTTTTGGAGAAGTGAATAAAAACGCTGTAAAATAGACATGTATATAATAAACATCGTATTAAAATTTATAAGCGAAGTGTCAGATTGAAAAAGAATGTGAAAGACTAAAATTATAAATAGGCAACTTTTAATTATTTAGTGTTGTTTTTCTGTCAAATAGCTATTATTACAAACATTTGAGATGTAGTTTACAGATGCAAATTGAATCCAAGATCATAGAAAACTAAGTTTTAAATTTGCACCACAAATTAAGTTTTAAAACTGGTACCACAAAGTATGTTTTTAAAACTGGCACCACTAAATAAGTTTTAAAAATTGCACCATTAATGTTTGCTACACAACCATTTAACTACCCAACTAGTGAAAATATTCCTTCCAAACTACAGGTTTTGCATAGCAGTCTGATATTGCTTCTTTTGTGTCTTTACAAAAAGTAAATATCCCATTTAATGGTCGTAAGTATTACTTGTGAAATATTTCTGGGTCTTCAGCAATCACTATGATCAGTGTGAGAGAAGCACCTATACTTATGACAAATGCCATATCTGACCTGTAATTGTGACATATACCTAGGGGTACAACGATACTGTCAAAACCGTATTGCGATACAACAAACCCATATTGCAATACATAACGCAATACAGTTTGATTAATTACCAGTATGTGATAAAGTCATATTTTGATACTGTCATACTAATTACTAAACATATCTCAGGCAGGCAGACCCATTCCAATTTCTGATGGGGGGAAAAAAGAGAATATATAGACAGTTGATTTATATGTTTTAATTATGTTTAACTTTTATTTTTATAACATACTGTCATATTCATAGGTTTTATAAGAAGATGGATACTCATTAGGTACATATATCATGACACATGAAACCATATAGCAGTACGTATTGCACTCTGCAAGTATTGTGATATACTGTTATATTGGTATATCGTTGCACCCCTACAAATAACATTGGACATAACAAGTGCACAGAGGTCACAAGTCAGTCTCTTAACATTTGTCTTCTTTTGGTCATTTTGTTTCTGAACCAAATAAATGAATATATATGTGATAATCTGAAATACAAGATTAAAACTATCTGAAACAGTATTTCAACACTGATAGTAGTTAAAATGTATTGCATTAAACACTGAAGAAAATATATTGAGATTCGTCCCTTCATATATTTAAAGTAATATTAAATCACAAAGCATGAAATGTGATTTTAAAGAGTTTTTTTTCATTTGTTGTGCAAGTTTGATAAGAGAAATATTAATGGTGGAGAAGGGTGTCATTCAGATTGATGTGTGTGGGAGATTGTTTATTGGAACATCATACTGGTTCTATAGCCTTATTTAAAACTGTATCGTATGTTTAGTTAGACTAATACTTGTTGGAAAATCTTAATGATGGATGAATAATGGAACATAATAATAAACATATGTAATTACATACTCCGTAATTAACATATCTCAGGCAGGTAGACCTGGTGGATTATGCAATAGATAATTAAGTTCTCTTAAGAATAAACTTGAAAGTACTTGCATTTCATTTTGGAGGGGTAAATTGGAAGAATCTTGTCTAGTTGTTAAATGAGATTAATTTGGTTTGAGAAAGTATTTTAAAACGATGAAACTCAAGCATCTGTGCACTTGTTATGTCAGATAGGAAATGTATGTGTTGTGAGGGTAGGTATTTCCTGACAGGGTGGGGCAGGCAGACAGGTTGTGGGAGGGGAGATAAAATAAACACTGCATGTGACAAGTGGTTTATTAAGTTTGTACATCTTACACGACCTTCTGTGTGAAGCAAGTTTTAATAAGATATTGTGCAGAGAAGATTGCATTATATTGTCAGAACTTTTCAGCCTCAAAATAAAATTGACAGTGATTATCTTGATTTGTTGTTTTATATTTCTGAGTTGGTTAAGTGCTCTCCAAAATGGAGAGTAGGTCATTGGAAGTCAGGGATTGAAACAAATACTGACCCTATCAGGGGCATCAATCCTGGGGACACATCACCCCACTTTTTGGAATGGGGGAGGGGGGGATGCCTACATCAATATCCCGTCACTTTTTTGCTTTGGAATATTGAAATTAAAATTTATAAATAATCTTTTCCAGTATTTCACTTTATGATATCAATGTAGCACTCATCCATCTGGTCTTCACACAAATTTACCCAAGTACACAGGGTGTTAATCCTTGGGGAATGGGGTGACACATCCCCCAACCATTTAGATGTGGGGGTTGCTCCATCCCTTCACTTCAAGGAAGTGATTGTCGCCCTTGGAATCTATCACTTGAGTGAAGTCGAAATCACAGGAGTATGATTTCAATGACTAGCTCAAGCCAACTTCAATGTTTGAAAATCGTATGTAAAGTGCAAGATGCAGCTCAAGCCAACTTCAGTGTTTGATAATCGTATGTAAAGTGCAAGATGCAGCTCAAGCCAACTTCAATGTTTGATAATCGTATGTAAAGTGCAAGATGCAGCTCAAGCAAACTTCAATGTGTGATAACTACGTAAAATGAGCAATGTGGATAGCTCAAGCAAACTTCAGTGTGATAACTATGTAAAATGAGCAATGTGGATAACTCAAGCAAACTTCAGTGTGATAACTATGTAAAATGAGCACTGTGGATAACTCAAGCAAACTTCAGTGTGTGATAACTGTAAAATGAGTAATGTGGATAACTCCAGCAAACTTCAGTGTGTAATAACTGTAAGACGAGCAATGTGGATAGCTCAAGCAAACTTCAGTGTGTGATAACTGTAAAATGAGTAATGTGGATAACTCAAGCAAACTTCAGTGTGTGATAACTATGTAAAACGAGCAATGTGATTTTCATACATACATGTATGTACTCATTGTACTGATGTATCAGTAAAAGTTATTACTTGATGAGGCCACTAATACTTGATGAGGCCACTAATACTTGATGAGGCCACTAATACTTGATGAGGCCACTAATACTTGATGAGGCCAATAATTTACTTAAAATGCTAACTTAAAACACCATCTGCGGTTCAGTACATACCACATACCATACAAATTATATGAAGTGGTGGGGGATCTACTTTCCATTTTATGGTATATGCATGACAATAATTTACAATATAAAAACTAAGCAACAGGATAACTGCTGGGGGATATGGGAAGGACATTTCCCAACTATTTGGATAGGGGAATGCCTATATAATTATCCCCCACACCCCTCAAGTTTTGCTTCAAAAAATTGAAATTAAAATGCCTAAATAATAATCTTTTCCTGAGCTTTTGATTAAAAAAATTTAGTGTGGCATGCTACCACCCCAGTTCCCTACCTCCCACTTCCAGGAAGTAATTGTCACCCTTGGGGGGGGGGATGGGAGATGTCTGGGGGGCACATTCGCAGTGAAACCCCTTGGAAAATGCTGTATACATATATGTACACAAACATATATTTTGTGACATACAATGTCAAAAACATGAAAATACAATACATGTCATATTTTGTTCATTGTAAAACAAACTTCTTGATTAAATATAATACTACAAATAATAATATAAAATTCATATTGGGGGAGCTGCTCTAGTTTCTGAACATCAGAATTTGCCAGTGAATAATTCAAAGATGAATAAGGAACATATTTATGGGAATTATTTGGGGGGGGGGTTGCAGTCCCCTAGCTCCAATGCCCCTGATAAGAATTTTAACAAAATAATTCATGTTTTGTGAACAGCTACTGTTGTTAGTGCTGAAATCAAAGTGACAGTTCTAAATTGTAAGATAATGTAGCACACACGGATGTTTAAGTTATTCTCACTGAAAACTCATATACAAGTAAATAAAATGCTACATTTTTGTTACAGACTGAAATGTCTGCGGATTTTTTGTATGTATATGTAATGCAGTAAATTTTCCTTTTGAAAATACTAATTAAAATGCAGGACATATTTGTGAATAGCTTTTCAGGAATATAAAACTTAAGACGTTTTTAAGAATTAGTGTCCTGAATGGAATGAGAGAAATAAAATGAAAACGGTATCTCATTTTAACATTAAAAATGCTTGTTAATTTGTCATAGGTTATAACATAATAGTTGTTATAATAAGAATAATAATAAATTATAACAATAGTTTTTAAAAAATTGGAAAAAAAGATCAGTAGGATTGAATGTAATAACAA
Source organism: Symmetromphalus regularis (assembly GCA_032355785.1). Taxonomy (NCBI): domain Eukaryota; kingdom Metazoa; phylum Mollusca; class Gastropoda; order Neomphalida; family Neomphalidae; genus Symmetromphalus; species Symmetromphalus regularis. Next base: position 1,196 of record JAULBS010097250.1, on the reverse strand, counting down.
AACTGTATAACAATGTAACACTGTTATTAAAGGATAACAATGTAACATTGTTATTAAAGGCAAACTCTCACCTAATTTAAGGGGCTAATTGTTTAAATATTGATTACAAATGAAACTTGCATCGATTTGGGATACTTGATCTCACTTTCAAATCACACAAGACGTTTTAACTGAACCATGGTATAGGGAATTCCATGTCGAGTCGATAGCTTTTTTTCAAATTTCAAGATCAGAACTTCTCGTATTTTTCAGTAAAACTATTTCCACCGTCGGAATGTTCAGATAGAACGGCTTACATTCCGAACAAATTTGTCCCAATTCAGAATTGACTGAGCTTCAAGATGGAAGAATCTTTGTGATATTTTGAAGTTTTACTTTGTCTCCAATGTTGCATGTCATTAAAATAGTCTTGTATTAACGAGTTGGTACATCATGTATGCAGTTATTAAAGTATATTTCTAATATACAATTAAAAGTATAGTATGATTGAATTTTTCCCTGTGAAAATTTGATCAGTTTAAAAACTTTTAATTCTAGGTATATGTAATACAAATGTTGATATTTCAGTAATTGGTTGGGTTTATTATTATTATTATCAGTGGCAAGGGCAAAAATCGCTTCCTGGAAGTGGTGGGGTGGGGAAGGCACAGAACATCCCCGTCAAAAAAGTGGTGGAACAGAACACCCCCTGTTCAAAAAGTGGAGAGGATGTGTCCCACATCCCCATCCCCAGGACATAAGCCATTATAGACCACCTGTGTACTTGGGTATTGCGATAAGACGACATGGTCAAGTGTTACGTTGATACATTAAAGAGAAATACTAGTAAAGATTGTTATTTAGGTATTTTAGTTTCAATTTTTTCGAAGCAAAATGTGAGGTGTGAGAGAATTATATAGGTGCCTACACATATCCAAAAAGTGGTGGCACAAGTCCCCCCCACTCCTCCGGGATTTATGCCCATGATCGTGGCGGATCTACCTGTTAGCTCCAGGTGACAGACCCCCCCCATATTTTCCAATTTTTTAAAAACTATTGTTATAATTTATTATTATTTATTTATTTAACTTTAAAGAATCCAAGGATTCTTTAGGGTCCCCTAAAAGATTTTCTGGATCTGCTACTGATCACAGCTAAAAAATGTTTTAATAAATTGGACAGGTGGTTGTAGTTAAATGTAAGTTTTCTTGTGCTCA
>JAULBS010097239.1:0-16567 GCA_032355785.1 Symmetromphalus regularis | reverse complement strand
TCGTTAGACGGGACCGGGACTTGAGTTTCAGTACGGTATAAGCGATTGTCCGGTTTATCCGAGGACGTTATACGCGAGGTTTACTGTACATATATATATATATATACTCAGAGTGGAAGGATGTGACAATTCTACATATTTCCCCGTCCTATTCACCCATCACATTTGGACCCCCCTTTCAGAAATCCTCCATTCGCACCTGATTCCCATAAATACGTTTCTTATTCATCGTTAATTATTCAGCGGCAAATTCTGATGTTCAGAAACGGGAGCAGCTCTACCCACCCCTCCCGACTTTTAATTTCGTTCCAACGGCATTAGATCCATAAGCTACTCTTTCCAATTACTTCTCAGTGGACCCATTTGCAGTTTGGGATATTTTCCATTCCAATCAGTGGCCCACAACTGCTTCATAAAAGGCCGTGATATGTGCTGTCCTGTACGTGGGGTGGAGCATACAAGACTCCTTGCCACTTATTGGAAAGAGTAGCCTATATGGCGGCAGCTGGTTTCCTCTAAAATATGTCCCAATGACGATATGACTGAGATCAACAGCCGATGATAAGATAAAAATCAATGTGCTCTAGAGGCATAATTAAATAAAACAAACTTTACATTTTGCAACAAATTTACGTTTTTCTGATAATTCATGTAACTTGCTGTATCACGTTATTCCGATCCCTTCAATTAAGTTCCAAGAATAATCACAAAGTAAAGTATATTTTATTTAACGACGCCTGTAGAACACATTGATTTTTATCTTATCAGCGGCTATTGGACGTCAATCATATGGTCATTCTGACATTTATTTAGAGGAAACCCGCTGCCGCCATATAGGCAACTCTTTCCGATAAGCAGCAAGGGGTCTTTTATATACATTGTCCCACAGACAGGACAACATATACAATCGGCTTTGATAAATCAGTTGTGAACCACTGATTGGAATGGAAAATAGCCCAAACTGCAAATAGGTCCATTGAGAAGGATCGATCTGACGACAGACAGCTTCTCAGGCGGGCTAAGCAATGAATAATCACAAGACAGAAAGAAGTTTGCACAACTGTTTATTCTCACAGTAGTTTTATATAGTACTGTTTCACTTTTACATTCTGCTCACGACAAACCAATATTTACACGTTGTATGTAGAACAAAATTATGGTCTTCTCGTTCCCACATTCAAATACCACTGGCGGATCTACAGTGCTCAGGAGCCTGCCCCCAACCCATAATGTTTCAATTTTTTAAAAGAGTATAATTTTTTTTAAATATCTTTTTTTAACATTAAAGAATCCGAGATTCTTTTGGTATTCCCCTTATCAGATATTTAAATTACATTAGCATTTCAGTTGACAAATGTTACTTTGAAGGGAAATTATTTCATCAAATAACTAGATTACTACACTAATTTCTACATGACAGGTTGAATATTTGTTTGATGATCACCCATTATAGAAAATAATAAAAATTGATTATTGGATGTTCCTGCATGGTGTTCATTATATTACAAGTTATGTGTTTGATCAAACGCTACAAGCTTTAGCTCGTGATGAATAGTTGAAAACACTTTTGATGCAATATAAACAGTAGCATCCACAAACTTGTTTAGTATCTCTACAGACATGCACTTCGGCTGATTAGAACAGAGGTGACATTCCCTCTCTAAACAGTTTCCAATGGTTTCCCCGAGATCAAAAAGCACGGAACCGAAAACGTTTTTCCCATTAAATATGAAATCCTATGTGACAGACCTTTTTCTAAATTATAGAATCCACTTCCAATTGTCAATTACAACCTTAACCCCCAATAGCCAATGTTCACTTTTGTCCTGGGGGGTCATTAAATAAATAAATACTTACGACCTTATCTTAATCAGCTGACTTCCAGAGAAAAGTGTCTGGAATCTGTTGTAGATTTAGAGTCATATGTTTATAAAGACTTTCCTGTATGTGTGTGTGTTATGTGGATGATATCCATCATTTTGAAATTTTCCTACTTGTAAAGAAATCCGACTGAAACTTTTAATAAGACTCTAGACTGACAATTTACACTGTACATAGTAAAACTATTATATTCATGTTGTAGATTACCAGTTATAACAGTTTGTAAACACAGCCCTGTGTGTGTATGATAAGTACATGATATTTGTCATTCTGATATTTTCCTACTTGTAAAGAAATCCGACTGAAACTTTTAATAAAATTTTATACTGACAAACAATTTACACTGTACATAGTAAAACTATTATATTCATGTTGTCGATTACCAGTTAACAGTCCGTAAACACAGCCCTGTGTGTGTATGTTACGTGCATGATATTTGTCATTTTGATATTTTCCTACTTGTAAAGAAATCCGACTGAAACTGTTAATAAAACTCTAGACTGACAATTTACACTGTACATAGTAAAACTAGTATATTCATGTTGTAGATGACCAGTTATAACAGTTTGTAAACACTGTGTGTGTGTATAATACGCACATGATATTCATCATTCTGATATTTTCCTACCGAAACTGAAACCTGTAATAGCACTCTATACTGACAAACAATTTACACTGTACATAGTAAAAATATTACATTCATGTTGTAGATGACCAGTTATAACAGTGTGTAAACACAGCCCTGTGTGTGTATGATAAGTACATGATATTCGTCATTCCTATATTTTCCTACTCGTAAAGAAATCCGACTGAAACTTTTAATAAAACTCTAGACTGACAATTTACACTGTACATAGTAAAACTATTATATTCATGTTGTAGATTACCAGTTATAAGTCCGTAAACAACACTGTCATGTGTGTGTATATGACATACATGATATCCGCCATTTTGATATTTTCCTACCGAAACTGTAACTTTTAATAAAACTTTATACTGACAAACAATTTACACTGTCCATAGTAAAACTAGTATATTCATGTTGTAGATGACCAGTTATAACAGTTTGTAAACACTGTGTGTGTGTATGTTACGCACATGATATTCATCATTCTGATATTTTCCTACCGAAACTGAAACCTGTAATAGCACTCTAGACTGACAAACAATTTACACTGTACATAGTAAAAATATTACATTCATGACTTCATGGCTTTCTTTTGTTTACTTTCTTCATATTCCTTTATTCTTTGTTCCATCAGGGGACGGTAATGTCGAATCAAACCCTGAAATAAAACAAAGTACTGATAGAATATCATTTATTGTTAGTGATCATACTAACACGAACCCATTCAAAAAAAATCTTTACAGGATTGCAGAAATGGAAAATATATAAATAATTTGCTGGATTACTACTCACCAAAACAGGGGATAATATTTCGAAATCTGAGATAACTGGAAGTCGGTTCATGTGGTCTTTAACCTAGGTAACCCATAGTTTGGTTACGTTAATTATATTTGCGTAACCCGTCGGTTACCTGATCAGTTATCTAAAAGTTACGTTGAAATTATGTTTTAAATACATAATTTTAGCTAAAACAAAGTTAAAACAAAATACAAAAGAAAACAATTTATAAAAAAATGTTTTTGATGTTTGCTAAAGTTAGCTGTTTTTGTTTTTTTAATGAACTCTTCCATATTCTTTGTTTCGTACTGTCCAAGCTACTTTCACTTTATCAACAGTGATGTTACAAATGTTTGTTTATTTAAAGCTCATTCTGCAATGTGGGTGTATTTTAAAACTTTTGTAAGACCTGTTTACTTTAAAACCGTTTTCAGCATTTGTAAAATTATAGGCAATCCAATATTATGTTAGCATAATTATATTCCTAAAGATGAGATAGGAGCAGATAATTTAGTGGACCCCAACGTCAGTGAACATTTCATTAAAATGTTTGGCTCAACTCTATACTCAGCATTTATAGTTTAGACCTGTCGGAAGTTACAACTGTTGCAATATAAAGTCTACTGGTTCGCTGCACATCAAGTATCTAAAAATCAGTCTAAAACATTTGTCGGAATACTTATACGTCTGTGTGAATAAACTTCCTGTAATCGTGAAGCTTGCAAATTTAAATTTAATTTTGCGTAACTGACACACGAACAGAATGGCAATTCGCTTGAAATATTGTGCCCTGCCAAAATTGACTACTACGTGCACCAGTATTTTCACTAGAACGGAACCAGCCCTGATGGCACAGTGGTTAGGCTGTCGGACTGATGGCTGGTAGTTTTAGTTTTATAACTAGGTTTTATACGAATGCATACTCAGCGCCAAGGGCGAAAATCCGTTCCTGAACGTGGGGAGGACGGACCATCCCGCTGCCCCCCCACACTCCCGCCCACAACATTATAGACCACTTCTTCGGTATATTTGCGCTAAGACGACATGGTTACATTGATACAATAAATAGAAATATGGTAAAGATTATTATTTAGGGATTTTAATTTCAATGAAATTTTCAGTTTTTCTAAGCAAAAAGTGGGGGGGGGATAAAAAGTGAGGGACCGTGTTTTCCCCTGTACACCCCCAGGATTATGCCAATGCTCAGCGCACAATATTTCATGTGAACTGCCGTTCAGTTTGCGTGTCGGTTACGCAAAATTAAATTAACACGAACCGCAAATCAGTTACGTCGTGACCTCAGCAATTAAAACTTGCAAACTTCACGATTACTAGAAGTTTATTCTAGCAGACATAATACCGATGTTTTAGACTGATTTTTATATACTTGATGTCCAGCAAACCATTATACTTTATGTTTCAGCTAAAAATTATGTATTTTAATTATAATTTTAACGTAACTTTGAGGTAACTGATCAGATAACTCACGGGTTACGCAAATATTATTCACCTACCTGAACAATTGGTCATCTAGGTAAAAATCATGTGAACCGACTTCCAGTTACCTCAGATCTTGAAATATTGTCCTCTGCATACTCATTAGGTAGATTAAAAAAAACCTAACAACTAAAACCAGGGTAAATATAGATTATTTCAAATATTCTGTTTCATGCAACTAAATAAAACAAAACGTTCTAGGGTTATTTTGTAGTTTTTAGTTAAACTGATACTGTTTATCATTTTCAACGTACCTGTACGGGCCAGGCTGCACCGTCTCCTAAAGCACAAATCGTGTGACCTTCAATCTGTTTCGTAAGTTCATACAACATGTCTATCTCATCCACGCGAGCGTTTCCAACCACTGAAATATTCAAAATACAATATTAATAAAACACATAAAAATATCTTCTCACCATTGGAACATAAAGTAAAGAATTGTTTTTGCCTCTAGAGCACATTGATTTTTATCATCGGCTATTGGACGTCAATCATAATATAGTCAGTGTTTTCAAAACAAGGCGGCGGGCAACATATTTACCGGTCTATTTGCAAACTTGCACCGTCTACTTTCCCCTTAAAAAACAAAAACGATTTCCTTTAAAGTATCTCCTCTTCCTACTCTCTTCCTTCCAACTCCTACTCTCAAATAAAATGAAAAGCCTGATGATCATTCTAACACATTTCTTTAGAGGAAACACGCTGCCGCCACATGGGCTACTCTTTCCGATAAGCAGTAACATGTCTTTTAGATGAGCCACACCACAGAACATGTCTTTTAGATGCCCCACACCGCAGAACATGTCTTTTAGATACCCCACACCACAGAACATGTCTTTTAGATGCCCCTCACCACATAACATGTCTTTTAGATGCCCCACTCCACAGAACATGTCTTTTAGATGCCCCACACCACAGAACATGTCTTTTAGATGCCCCACACCACAGAACATGTCTTTTAGATGCCCCACACCACAGAACATTTCTTTTAGATGACCCACACCACAGAACATGTCTTTTAGATGCCCCACACCACAGAACATGTCTTCTTGCCAACAAAAAATCCTCACATTCTTTAAAGCTAATTTTTTTTATAAATAATTTGAAATAATTATAATTTTTTTACATCGCTGTCTTCCCACCTAGATCTTCCACTGAATAAATATCTGTTATAAGTGCACAAATACGACATATAAATGAGTTGATAACTTACCAAACCTATCCATCATTTTCTTCATCCAGCTACAGCCTTCTCTACATGGTGTGCACTAAAATAACAATCACAATATCACATTAGAGGTGAGTGCATTAAAATAATCACAATATCACATAAAAGATGTGCATTAAAATAACATTTACATCATCACATTTTGATTAGAAGTGCACTAAAATAATCACAACATTAAATGTGCACTAAAATAATCAATTACATTAAAATGGTGCAGACTAAATAACAATCACATCATAGAAGTGTGACTAAATTAATCAAAACATCACATTAGATCTGTGTATAAAATAACAATCACATCATAGAAGTGTACACTAAACTAATCAAAACATCACATTAGATCTGTGTATAAAATAACAATCACATCATAGAAGAGTACACTAAATTAATCAAAATATCACATTAGATCTGTGTATAAAATAACAATCACATCATAGAAGTGTACACTAAATTAATCTAAACATCACATAAGATCTGTGTATAAAATAACAATCACATCAAAGAAGTGTACACTAAATTAATCAAAATATCACATTTGATCTGTGTATAAAATAACAATCACATCATAGAAGTGTACACTAAATTAATCAAAACATCACATTAGATCTGTGTATAAAATAACAATCACATCATAGAAGTGTACACTAAATTAATCAAAATATCACATTAGATATGTGTATAAAACAATCACATCATAGAAGAGTACACTAAATTAATCAAAACATCACATTAGATATGTGTATAAAATAACAATCACTTCAGTAATTTGAAGGGCACCCACAAAGTAATCAATAAATGTAAATACTGGTGCAAAACAACGGCGTCGCACATTATTGGTGGGAAAATGTCCACTTGACTGAGCCTGCCCTGAGATAATCACAAGGGACACATTCTCACAGACAAGATAGCACATACCTAATTAATTCACAGTTACTGTAGTGTAAAGATTGTGAACTCCTACCTGACCACAGCTTTCGTGTTTGTAGAAGTCTATAAGTCTGGCAATTCCCTGAATGATATCGGCCTGTTTGTTAAACACGATGAGAGCGGCCGTTCCTAAACCTGACTGTACTTCAACGAGTCCATCAAAATCCATAGGAACATCTTCGCATACACTAAGAACAAAATAAAATAATGTTTAACAAATAACAGCAAGTAAGTTGAAGATTCAAATCGATACACACCAAATTTTGAAAAAAAATTCCTTAACAAGAAAATACAGAGTAAATGGAAAAATTAATTTTTTTGCTTTTATATTTTCAAAATTTTAGATACATCTCCACTAATAAATAAATAAAGTTTGTTTTATTTAACGATGCCTCTAAAGCACACTGATTTTTATCTTATCATTGGCTATTGGACGTCAATCATATGATCATTCTGACATTTATTTAGAGGAAAACTGCTGCTGCCACATAGGCTACTCTGTTTCGATAAGCAGCAAGTTTTTTTTATATGGATAGTCCCACAGACAGGACAGCACATGCCTTTGGTGGACCACTGGTTGGAACGGAAAATATTTTAAACTTTAATGCAACTCTTGAAATTCAGACAAATCCTTGAAGGCACCTAACTGATGTTGTGGAGCGGGATGTAGCTGAAATGGTAGAGTGTCTGCCTGTGAAACTGTCGGTTGTCGGATCGATCCCTCTCATTGGACCCATCTGCAGTTTGGGCTATTTTCAGTTCCAACCATTGATCCACAACTGGTTTATCAAAGACCATGGTATGTGCTGTCCTGTCTGTGGGATGGTGCATATAAAAGATCCCTTGATGCTTATCGGAAGGAGTAGCCTGCATGGCGGCAACATGTTTCCTCTAAAGACATACGTCAGAATGACAATATGATGACGTCCAATAGCCGATGATAAGATAAAAATCTATGTGCTCCAGAGGCGTCGTGAAATAAAACAAACGTTACTAACTGCTATTGGTAAATCATTTTTTACAACACTGTGTTGGCAATTTCATAAAAATAAAAAAATCTTATTTTTGGAATGATATTACAATGCTGTTGTAAATCAATTACATGTGTATAAACAGCTTTGGTAGCAACAAAAACATATGGCGTCGTAAACAGAAAGCTGAAAAGAATGCCCATACAAAGATCTAAGGATATGTCACACTTTTTAACTTTAGCATGGCACAAGAAATTCAAACAAATCTATGACTGCCTCTAACTTCCATCACTAAGCTGTTTTGCAATGACAATTTAATGAAAATAAGCACACCTTCATATTTTTGGAATGGTATTACAATGCTGTTGTAAACCAATTACATGTGTATGAACAGCTCTTGTAGTGACATTGCGAACTGCCATCATAAACTAAAAGGCTGTCAACATCATTAAATTTTATAACTTCAATAAATTCAGTAGTATTTATTCCTTGACGGTATTCAATCATTTTTAGTGAGCCTCCGTGATCCAGTGGTAGGACGTCGGACTCTTAAGCTGATGACAGTGGTTCAAAACTCTTTGGGAGGCTTGCTTGCACTTGACTATGTGTCTAAATTACTAAATGTTTAACATCCAATAGCCGATGATTAATAAATCAATGTGCTCTAGTGGTGTCATAAAGCAACAACAAAATAAACAAAAAATTATCAAGGGAAATAACTGTTACCTTTTTGGAATTAGAGGAACTGAGGAGCCACCTGGGATAATTCCGAGCAGATTGTCCCAGCCACCGATTATCCCCCCTGCATGTCGTTCTACCAACTCTTTCAGCGGTATCGACATTTCTTCTTCAACTGTCACCGGGTTGTTCACGTGACCAGATATGTTAAATAACTGTAGAGAAGAAAAGGAAGAATGTTTGATTAAGAATAGATTAATGATAACATTGTTAATACACTGACCGTCATAAACATTATGGCCATTTTTCTCTTTTACTAAAATAAATTTGTAGTTGCTTTTCACTATATTTAGCATTGTAAGTGACTGCGTCAGATTTACCTAATGTCTGACATCTAATAGCTGATAATTAATAATTCAATGTGCTCTAGTGGTGTCGTAAAACAAAATACAACATAATTTCTTTAATTGAATTTTTGAAAAATTGAAGTGAAAATTTGTGGCAATTTTGTTACTTAGTATTTCTCCTATTTGTCTTACCTTTGTTCCACGATTTCTTTCACGACCAAATGATGCAAACCATTCTCCTCCTCTCCGACAAATTTCCTGTCAAGAAACATAAACCATTATTAGAAACCTATTAATGTTCCAAGTTTTCACACAAATGTCTGAAATGGTAAAAAAATAAATATTCAAAATATTCCAATGTCTTGAAAAGTGTGGATTGCCCCCAATAGCTGATGTTTACTTTTGTGATGGTGGGGGGGGGTTGTTAAATAAATGACGTATAGATTAGTGCTTACAGTGGCAAAAAGGAGCATAGAATTCCTTTAGTGTAAAAATAAAGGCTTCAAGAAGAATTGTTTTGCAATTTGTAGATGCATGTCAGGACTAACTCTGATACAACAGTAAAATTCACAAATTATCTATAAAACATCAAATATTGAAAAGTTATCTTCTACTACCATCCCTTAAAATAGCTTGAACCTTAATTGGATGAAAGCATGAAAATAAGAAAACCAACCAACTTGGTATGAACAGCAAAATGCTGACCATTATGAATGACCCTTAATAAAAAAAAAACGTAAAAATATTTTTAAATGTTTTTGATAAATGTCTAATACTCACTGGAGCACAGGCGATAGTTTCAACATTATTTACGGTTGTCGGACATCCAAACAATCCGATATCTGCGGGGAAAGGAGGTTTCAGTCTTGGTTTTCCTTGTTTGCCTTCTATAGATTCTATCAACGACTGAAAAACAAATTATTTTAATAATCATTTTCTTTTCAAAATAATCATTTTCTTTTCAATAATTATTCTATTTTCAATAATCATTTTTCCTTTTTTCAATAATCATTTTCTTTTCAATAATCATTTTCTTTTCAATAATTATTTTCTTTTCAATAATTATTTTCTTTTCAATAATCATTTTCTTTTCAATAATTATTTTCTTTTCAATAATAATGTTTCTTTTTTTCAATAATCATTTTATTTTCAATAATTATTTTATTTTCAATAATTATTTTCTTTTATTTTCTTTTCAATAATCATTTTATTTTCAAAACAATTGAATGACAAGGCTGCAATTAGGCTGATGGTGGATGAAAACTCAGTTTCCAAAATTTGTAATTATGGTAATCAGAAATGCCGCTGTGATAGCTGGTGTAAATTTATTTTAAAGGAGCACTTTGTTGCTGACACATAAATAAAATTATCTTGCCTCAATGTAAAATTCTTTAATCCCATTGGTTGTTTGCCGGTTGACAAAACCCTTATACCCCTGTGGGTGAAGTCAATTTTTGTTATACCCCGTTGGTAATTTTCAACAATTTACTGCCACCTCAATTATATTAAAAACAAACTTCAATTAAGTATATTTGGCGAGACAAATTAATACCGTTTAACTAACACTCGGATGATATTTTACATATTAACAAACACAAGTAGTGAATTCTATTTATCCTATTTACTTACAATATTACAAAACAACAACATGTCTGCTGCGTCGCCATCTTTATTCTATCCATGACGTCATACATAAAAACGTCATTACTAAATACGTAACAATTATCAGCGAAACCAGTGATCAACTGAACAACATTCCGAGTGTTATTCTCTTGCATTACTTTGATTAATTAACTTTATAGTTTAACATGTCGACAAGATAAATTTGTTGAAGAAGCATCTCTCGGGGTACATGGCTTTTTATGATCAAATCTCAGTCGAGGCATGGGATTTTTAATCTCAGTTTTGGCTCCAACCCAGAGTGACTGCTCCATAAGGCTCAGTGGGTAGGTGTATACCACCTACGACCAGTGGTCCACAAATGGTTTAACAAAGGTCATGGTGCATATAAAAGATCCCTTGCTGTTTATCGAAAAGCAGCGGGTTTCGTGTCTCCTACTAACACTAACTTATGTCCTGGACAGACAGCACAGGAAGCAGAGTTGTGTGCCCAGGACAGTGTACTTGAACCTTAATTGGATATAAGCACTTAAATAAATACAACCAACCAACAGAGAGGAAAGATCATACATGTACCACTGTCTTTGATATACCACTCATAAAGCATAGGTTGGAATGGGGAAAAACAAATCACAGAATGATTAGGTGTCTGACATATGGTATTTTGTGACTCGTGGTCATTAAAGAAAACTCGCTACCACCACAAAGGCTACTCTTTCAGATTAGCACTAATAGCAGCAAGGCATCTTTTATATGTCTTTCACACAGACAAGATAGCACATACATGTACATTGGTCATTGTAAGTGGTGTACACCTACCCAGTGAGCCTTTACGGAGCACCCATTCTAGGTTGGAGCCAATACTGAGATTAAAAATCTCATCATTATATGTGTATTTGTTTGTAAATCTAAAACATTCTGGTGAAATAAAGCTATATTAAAAAAACAATCCCATGCTTTGACTGAGATTTGATCCAAGTACCTATAAGCCATGAGACAGAGAACTTGGCCACCAAATCGGATTTTCTATTATGAGAATACTTCAAGAATGAGAATCCCATGTTCCTGTTGAAAAACAACCCAGACATTAAAAATATTTTTTTCCTGGGTCAAAATAAAGTTAGTTATACATGTATTTAATGACATCTCTAGAGAACTTTGATTTTTATCTTATCGTCAGCTATTGGACATCAAACTTATTGTCATTCTGACATACATGTATGTATTTAGAGGAAACCCGCTGTCACATAGGGAACTCTTTCCGATAAGCAGCAAAGGGTCTTTTATATGCAGTCCCACAGACAGGACAGCACATATCATGGCCTTTGATAAACCAATTGTGGTCCACTGGATAGAACTGAAAATAGCCCAATCTGCAAATGGGTCCACTGAGAAGGATCGATCCGAAAACTGACTACTTCACAAGTGATCACACTACCCTTTGAGCTACATTCTACTCCTTTTTCTAAGTCAATAAAGAAAAAACCCATTCCTTTTTAATATTTGCTATTCAAATTTAAAAAAAAAAAAAATTATTGTCCAGGAAAGAAAAAGAAAACAATGGTTTAAAAATGTATATTTGATGTACAAACGTAATGCTTGAGTGTTAAAAACAAACTTGTTTGAGACAAATGTGGACAAAGATTCCGTTTACACAGGCGTGACGGTCTCATTCGTTATTTACTTGCTTCAAATAAGTCAATTAAACCATCCTTTTCTACCTTTCTTATTTTATAGCAAGATTTCCATGTTTGAAAAAAAAGGTATTAAAATTTAGACTTGTTTTGACTTGTAGAAAATAGTATTTCTAATCATTACCTACATGTATACATGCTAGATTGAACATTTCTGTCTCTGTAATAGTTATTTCATGTTTTTAATTTTTATCACTTGTAATTTTTATATTTATTTTATATTTTAATGGTTTTCATAAAAGCAATGTGTTTGGTTGGCTTAAAGCTGATATTTCTTGATCCTAGAATTTCATTTTTTCTATATAAAACCTATTAGGTTAGAACCTAAGGTTGCAATTTGTGTAACTGAATATGCTTAAGGGAAAGAAGTATTTGACAAAATATGTACATTCTTTAAACTGTTTTTCATTACATTGTTGTTGAAGAGACAAGGACTGGGATCTGGAATTAGATGACAAGATGTTGAAAGATACAGGTGCTGTCAGAAAGGAATGAACATTAAACATCAATGGTGGAAAAAGAAAGGGGGCACTGGGGAAATTGTTATTCTGTCCTACAAATATCACTAGTTGAAATATGATCAGAGGGACAAATGAAATAAATGCGGATGAAAACAAAATTACATTATTTTATTCCATTTTACACAGATGCCCCCACACCCTCCCATATCCATAAAAAAAAAAATATATATATATTGTTTCATGTTATCACTTCTTGTCAAATATTCTGTCTATAACAATGTCAGAATTGATCTCCATGATAAAATAAATAAATCACAATTTATAATTTACCAGTTTGGCAGACAAAGAAAAATTCTTGTTCATTGTATAAAATCATATTCCAGAACTATGTCCCATTTTGAAGACTGGAAAATAATGATATTGCATATATAACATTTGTATACACTGCAAATAAAACATTATGTAGATTGGAAAGAGTCTTATGAGAGACCAGTTGTATTATTGAATGTATTCCCTCTGAAAATAAACAATTTTATAATTATTATTACTAAACCCCATTTATTTTGAAAGCTGGATAACAATGATGTTGCATGTATAATATTTGTGTGTAGATTTGTAAATATGTAGATTAGAAAGGGCCTCATAGGAGACCAGTTGTATTACATAATGTATTACTCTCTAAAAATAAACAATTTTATAATTATTATTACTACATGTATTACTAGTTCCCATCTATTTTGAAAGGTGGATAATGATGTTGCTTGTATAACATTTGTGTGTACATTTGTAAATATGAAGATCAGAGAGGGCCTCAGGCTTTTCATTTTATTTGAGAGTAGGAGTTGGAAGGAAGCGATTAGGAGGAGGATACCATCCAGTGACTGTATTTTTTTTTTAAGGGGAAAGTAGATGGTGCAAGTTTGCAAATAGACCGGTAAATGTGCCGCCCGCCGACTTGTTTTGAAAACACTGGGCCTCATGGGAGACCAGTTGCATTACTGAATTTATTACACTGTGAAAATAAACAATTTTATTATTATTATTATTATTATTACTATTATTATTTTATTATTATTATTTTATTATTATTATTATAATTATTACTATTATTTTATTATTATTATTATTATTGCTATTACTATAGACTCCATTTATTTTGAAAGCTGGATAACAATGATGTTGCATGTATAATATTTGTGTGTACATTTGTAAATATGTAGATTAGACCAGTTGCCTTACTGAATGTACAACCATCTGAACATTTAAACAATTTTATTATTATTATTATTACTATAGACCCCATTTATTTTGAAAGTTGGATAACAATGATGTTGCATGTATAATATTTGTGTATACATTTGTAATTATGAGGATCAGAAAGGGCCTCATAGACCAGTTGTATTACAGAATGTATTACTCTCTAAAAATAAACAATTTTATAATTATTATTACTACATGTATTACTAGTTTCCATTTATTTTGAAAGCTCAGGAATGATGTTGCTTGTATAAAATTTGTGTGTACATTTGTAAATGTGAGGATCAGAAAGGGCCTCATAGATCAGTTGTATTACTGAATGTATTACCATCAGAAAATAATTAAAAAAATTATTATTATTACTAAACCCCATTTATTTTGAAAGCAGGATAACAATGATGTTGCATGTATAACATTTGTATACACTGCAAATAAAACATGTAGATTAGAAAGCCTCATGAGAGACCAGTTGTATTACTGAATGTATTACTATCTGAAAATAAACAATGCTATTATTATTATTAAGAAATAATAATTAAGAATCAGTCATTTGTCAGATCGATACTTCTCTGTTGACCCATTTGCAGTTTGGGCTATTTTCCATTCCAACAAGTGGTCCACAACTGGTTCATCAAAGGCCATGGTGTGTGCTGTCCTGTCTGTAGGATGGTGCATATAAAAGACCCCTTGCTGCTTATCACAAAGAGTAGCCAATGTGGCTGCAGTGAGTTTCCTCTAAATAAATGTCAGAATGACCATATGATTGACATCCAATAGCGTATGAAGATAAAAATCTATGTGCACTAGAAGCATCGTTAAATAAAATTAACTTTACTTTATCATATCACACAGATGCATAAGGTAATACAATCTTTCAAAAAATATTTGTGTTTAAATGTGTTGCATTTAAAAGAGCATACCATCAATTACATACACAAAAAAAATTACTATTAATTAAAGCAATTTACTATCAGAAAAATGATAATTCCACAGAGAAATAATTAAAAGTATGTGTTATAAGAATTTGTGGCAGTCCTCCTAA
This sequence comes from Symmetromphalus regularis, assembly GCA_032355785.1. Taxonomy (NCBI): domain Eukaryota; kingdom Metazoa; phylum Mollusca; class Gastropoda; order Neomphalida; family Neomphalidae; genus Symmetromphalus; species Symmetromphalus regularis. The sequence continues at coordinate 1,559 of JAULBS010097239.1, read as the reverse complement.
TACCATTTATATTGAAATATAGAGAATACTTAGTTAAATTCAAACAAATTACTATCAATTACAAATGTAATTAATCTTTGCACTCCCCATTTATGGCTATGGACACCTACTATAATCTATTTAATTTTATATACTGATTTTAGAAACCTTAACAAGTATATCCCTTATATTCTGTCATGTACAGATATGCGGTTTTATTTATTACAGCAGTTACTGCATTTATATTTTAAAGTAAAATATCCATTTTGTCCCCCTCTGTTACAAGTTTATTTAAATACAATTTCAATTTATTGTTTTTCTTGTAAACTTATCCTTATCATTAAACGCATAGACCCACGGACCCTTGCCTAATTAATTTCCAAACAAACAATTAATTTTAAATATAAACATTTGATTTGTCCATAGAAATTCTTAATTCAACTACTTATATGATTAGTGCATCTTGCTTATTTTAAAAATAATAATGGATTATGCTCACAGATAAATAAATCATAAACCATAAACCCGACATGGAATTCCCTATGCCATGGTTCAGGTAAAATGTCATGTGTGATATAAAAGCGAGATCTAGTATCATAAATGCATCTAAGTTGAATTCGTAATTAATATTTAGAGCACAAAGACCCTTAAATTCCATGGGAATATGCCTTTAAGTTAGGGTTAGAGTTGGGTTAGGTTCATTCTTTTAAATAGCAGCCACATCAAAACCATCCCTCTTTTGTTCAATCAGATATCTTTCCTTATTTTAATATATTTAATACATTAAATGATTTGTTTTTAAAATAATCAGTGTAAAGAGCTGCTTTATTATATAAAAATAATGTAATAAATATATTACTCTATTAGAACATTTTTATAATAAATAAAACTATAGATGAAAAATAAATTTATCCTGAAAATGGGTCTCTTTTAAAAACTTTGTAACAAGTTGCAATAATTGGAATGATTGCACCACTTCTGCAACAATGCTACTGCCCCTTTAAATAATTTAATCACAACATTACAATAATAACAGCCTTACACAGTAAACAGTTAAAACCACACATTATGTTCATTGTTACAGAGATATATAATTAAATACTTACATTGAGATCTTTACCAAATACTAGCATACCTCTTAAATAACTACTTTTTACATTAGCAGACGACACTTTCTGCCATATTGATTTTGAAAAAAGAAATGTTATTTGTCACTGATTGGTTGTGTTACCGCTACTCACGTTATTGATTGGTTCAGCTTCACTATGCAGAAATTAAACAAATCAATCAATGAAGTTTGAACAGAGTTGTTGTCCGCAAGAACACTGGAGAGATTTTGTTTGTGTCGAGAACAATTAACCCTTTGTGCCGTGTTGACCAAACATACAGAAAGTGTTACATTGCACTGCAAATAACAGACACACACATCTCTAATCTTCTAGTATGTACTCGTCCTAAATTTACCATATAAATCAAACACAGTGAATATAGTAGACATACACAACACATCTCTAATCTTCTAGTATGTACTCGTCCTAAATTTACCATATAAATCAAACACAGTGAATATAGTAGACATA